>JAPMOR010087077.1:194825-240458 GCA_026543865.1 Argiope aurantia
ATCTGCAAAAATGGCAATAACTTCAATATCGGCAATAACTCCATATTTGCTATTCTAAACCTGTTTAAAGCAGAAGGAATCAATTCAACCAAATTGGGCCCCTTTTCTAAGCAATCATTTATTGATGGTGAATTTTTGTCTCGGGTGGATCCATAGAAGACGGGTCTGATCTTCGTTGTGGATTTTTCTTTGAAAACAGGGCGATGAGGCAAGTAATGTTCAGGTTCTGAATTATCTACCACCTCAATAATACCCTGATCCAACCAGTCCTTAAAAATGTTTTCGTATTCTTCTACTTTTCCTAATTTCTTAAGAGATTTAATGGAATTTGCAAGTCTTTTTTCAGAAATATCTTAGCAATTTGTTAAGGGGGGATGTCCTTCGACCCAAAGTAATCGTACTTGGTACCTCCATTCTTCATTTCTAGTTACAGTTACAAAAAATTCTCTTTTGCTGATTGTTCCAATTCTTCCCTAGTTTTCTTTTCACTTGGATCACAAATTCAAAGTGTGTCTAATCGCCATAAATCTGAGATGGCTGCATCATTAACGTGACAGGAAATAACAGTAGACGTACTGTCACCTTTTTATGATTCATTTGTCTTTCCCATCAGCGTCCAGCCTAATTTAGTTCCTACACATACTACTCCTGAACTAAGTTGCCTTACCTCTCCTGTGAGCAGTTTACCAGCGACGTCAGCCCCAATTAACAAATGAATTTCTAATGGAGAAGACTGATACAATAATTGGTCATCACAAACATGCACTACATCAGTTAAAAATATTCTATTAGATTTAAGTTCTCTCACATAGGGAGCCAATTTTACTGTAGAAATATCGGAACAAATTTTCTCCTGATCTAACACCTCAAAATTACAATGGTAACTATCATCGACATTACTTAAGCGTATCCGATATTTTTTATGGTTTTTCGCTTTTTCAACCCCGCTAAATAAAGAATGCAAAATAGATTCCTCACTGATAACTTCATAATTCATTTTTTCTGCGGCGTATTTTGATATGTAGGATCTTTGCGAGCCTGTATCATAGAGACAATGAATTAATCTTGTTTCACCGTTCCCATGAATTTGAACTACTAATGTTTGTGAATAAACTTGAAGCAAGGATGTTTTATTAAAGAGCTGTCTGTAACAATTTTTTCTTCCGAAACTTTTCCCTTTATTTTTATTATTTGCGCATTCATCATTAACATTACACATGATAGGTAAATGTTTCCCATTGCATTTAGAACAAATAATTATTTGTTTACAGAAACGCGCAATATGTTTGGGTTTAGAATTTAAGCATCGAAAACAAATTCCGCTATTTAAAAGAATTTCCTTCTTTTTTTCGTATGCTAAACTCGTCGCAAATCTACAATCTTGAATCCTATGCGATTTATCGCAAAATGCGCATTCTTTATTTTTTGTATCAACCAGAAACGAATTTCTTCTCGAATTATTAAATAAATCAAAACCAGATGGCCTATTTACTTTTTCAGGAATATGATGATTCAGCGTTTTTTTATTATGTTTTTGTAAATCGAAAGAAGAACGCGCAACAATCAATTTTTGTTCTAATTCGATTTCTTTTTTAAGAAAGTTTAAGAGATGAGTCAGCCTATCACTCTCTGAATATTCGGATGTTATTAATTCAGTTTGATTTCGTTCGTAAACTCACAATAAATCGCTTAGTAAACATAACTCAACAAAAGGATATAGCAATATACTCGAAAAGTTATCTTCTGCAACTCATAATGATCTGAGCTGCCCTTCTAAAGTATCATACATTTTAACTAGAGAATACTTTTGACCTTGAGGATTCGTGTTATTTATGACCACCGAAAAAAGCTCTCTAAAATAAACTTCGATCAGTAAATCATCTCTTCCGAAGCATTGTTTTAAACATTTGACAGCTTCCTTGTAATTTTTTCCTGTTTCCTAGTAATTGCCTAGCTTTTTTCCTGTTTCCTGTTGTTTTGTTGTTACCTAGCTAGGCAATTAGTAATTCTACTAATTTTAATTCCAGCTCTGGAAGTCTGAATTTACGATTAGTATTATCGACAGATTATTTCATTATAGTAACATCTTGTTTAGGTTTTTCTAAAACATTTAATCTTCTCTGTAGTTTCGTTTTCGTTTCTAAAAACCTATCTTCATAAATAGTAATAGTTTCATATTCCAAATTAAAATTATCTTGAGTGCACGTTGTATCGCTTTGCAAAATAGCTAAAATCTTTGTATCTAAATCATTTAATTCTTTAAATTTCTGTTCTAAAAGAACTATCTGTGTCGCCAAGATACCTGTGTCCTCTACTTTGTTTTCCAAAATTTCACAAGCTTTATTTAATGATCTCGTAAAATTACTCCTTGTAGGAGTTCTTAACTTTTTAATACTTTCGACATCCATTTCTAATAATTTCTCAATTCTAATTCCAAATACCTCGAATACTATATCTCTTTACGTTAATTCAATATACATAAATCCCTGAAGGGATGCCAGATTTTGAGATTTCTAAGCCCCAAATACAAATTTCTCGAAATGTAAGAAAAATTTCTCTCTTACCTTGTCATTCCGGGGTCTTCTAAATGAAATAGAATCGAGGTATTCCAAGGTGAATTAGATCACATAGACATCGAAATCATTAATCCAAGTGTTCTCATTTTTGTCATCTTTTTTATTTGCAGGACGAGGACACAGGCACAGATAGTTATATACAAAATATTTAAATATATTTCATTTTACGTGCACGAATTCTTTACACAGCACAAAACCATCTTTAGTTCCATTATACACGCTCCATCCAAACTGAAATCTAAACTCTACTTACATCACTTACTCCGTGGGATCATGGAAAATTTTATCCTGACGTCACCAGCGCGCATGCGCAAAGGGGTTACATCATTAGGGTTAGGTCAGGAATTCCAACAAGTATCTTCTGTCTTGACTTTGATAGAGTAGTTTGGCTGACTCATGAATTCAATGTGTATAAACTATATATTCCATACTTTCGATCTTACGACTGTTTTAATAACTAAACTGATTTAATGAAGCAGATGAGGACCCGACTAATTATGCTTGGCGAATTCTTAATACAATCCTATATTTATAATTCTATTTATTATTATTCATGCAATTTGTATTTTTTAAAGAATTTATTTATTTGGCAATTAAGTTAATACATTTTTCTAATTGACGTCCCAGCACAATATTGTGTAATATTATATGATATTAATCAATATTCCCCAATATTATACAATATTTCGAATATTGATCAATGTCAAACAATATTGTACAGTATTTGTGAGCTACTATGGTTACGAGTGTACGATTGGTTGGGTACTGAGACTAATCCAAGCCTGTTTCAGCAATTACGGAATAGCCCTATACATTGACTCACTTTTTCAGGTATTCTCTTAGGGAGATAAAATTTGTAGATATAATACATTGTGATTAGGCATGATCTGGCATTTAACACGATTTGCATGATTGGTCCTCTAACTTTTTATTACATTTCAAATCGAAACTGTATGGAAACTGATCACTTGTGTTTCAGAGAACACTCTCGCCCTTTCTACAATATATAACGCCACCTATCGGCAGTATTAGTTACTAAATATGAAACTTTATAGGATATTTCCTTCTTTTCAGACTAAATGTGCCATTGGTTTTATTTTTCTATTGGTCTCCATTATTGAATTATTATCATTTATTTTTTGGAAGAACTTATACAATTAAAAATTTTTGTACTCTGAATTTAATCAATAATGCATTCACATTATTTCCTTTTTTAATTATTAAGTATCCATTTTTTTTCTTTTTTGTAAATACGCTTGAAAAGAAAATATTGCAGCCTTCTCGTTTAATTCGGTTAAATGAAAAATCCCTTCACTTGCTTTTAAGGCTATTAAATACGAAAAAGTAGAAGTTGGTGCTCTTTTTCTGTAGAGCCATTTCGACGAACAAGGGCACACAAGACTTTTTTTAGAAATTTCTTATATTTATGCATGACCGAGCTTAGCTTGCGCAGGCAAGTATAGATTCTGAAACCTCTGATGTGTAAAGACGAGAAAAAAAAAGAAAGTTTGTTTTATTATTTTCTGTTTTTACCCGTTATGTTCTTTTCTAGGGAAACTAGGAAAATGTAATGAATAGATAGATTTTAAAAACCCTGAAGGAAAAATAAAAAGATTTAATAATAATATTATATATTATTTTATTATTTTTTAATCAGAAAGTACCATGCTGCTATCAGTTAAAAAAATCATGGCTGAGTGGCATTTTTATCGTTTAACGTAACTTCTCGTACGTTTGACGTAACGTAATTATTATAAGAATTTTTAAATATATTAGCATTAATCTGAAACAAGTCAATAAAAAATTGTCATGTATGAAGGATTGGGAAAAAATATTTTTCAAAAAGTCGAAACTGTTGATCTGAAGAAAAAGTCTCTAGTTTATGAATAATAAGAATTTGTAAATGCGCCATTGAATAAAAACATGAAATATCCCGCAATTTTAATAACATCATATAATAAAACTAAGATTTTTGGATAATATTATATAATATTCCGATTTATAAGAGATTTTTAAATAAATTTATTTTTAATACTTAATAAACGTAGCCGTTACATTTTAATTTGGAATTTATAGTAATAAATAAAAGGTTATATTGTCTAGACTTTCTTTATAATGTTAGATACTCTTATCTGCGAAAATTCCAATGACTGGAATTAATCTCATTTGCTTTCAAGGATTTTCTGCAATTTTAGTAAAATAATTATTCATTAAGTAAATACTAGCTTTTTCTTTTTTCATTTTAATTCTTTCATATAAATTTGAAGGTTTGAGGATGATAATTATACAATAGTATAATTAGTATAATTATAGTATATACAATTAAAATATAAATGTTAGTATATGTGAGGTTTAATAATAAGTATAATATTATCACATTTTGGAATTTTTCAAGAAACCAAATAAATGGCGACATAAATGGTGTGAAACTGTAAACCTTTCACATAGTTAAATATGTCTTTGTAAAAAAAAGTTAAATATTTCATAACCGCACATTATTAATATTGAAAGGCATTTCTTTTTATTTCTTATACGCACCTCAAATAAATACCAGTGTAGTTAATGCTGATACTCTCTTTTGGAATTCTGTTTTCCTATTGACTAAGAGAAAGGTTAAAATATTGTGAATATTATTATGAATTTGTAATATATTTTGTTCTACTTTCATATATTTTGTCTAAATATTGTAATATAATATTTGTCCTTACATAATAAGTCTCCAGATAAAGAATTAATTTGACAAATATGACCGATAAATTGATGTGGAATTTGATTTCCGGCTTTGGCAACAATTTGATGACAAAAATGAAGAACCTAGAATATTCGATAATCTTAATGTTAACTAAATTGACACTTGAATCGCCGCGTTCGTTTTAGAACATTCAATGACCTGTGATGGAGGCTATACAAACCTGGGAGAGATAAACAGTAATGGCAATTGAGTTGAGCTCAAGCAAGTAGTAAGTCTTTTTTTAGGTATTGGTTTCCTGTGAATGCTCTCTCAGAACTTTGTGCTATTGCAATTGTTTATTACCGATCTTCTGTTTGTGTGCTACTCTTTACTGAAAATGCTATTTTGTGATTGCTTCATCTCTATTTTGCCATTATGTAATCGTGTAGAATAAAGTGCTTTTATCAGATTTCGTGTGTGCTCTTGAACTTTTCACCGTTCATCCACAGGACGAAATTTGGATTTTTTTGTAACAGTATATTCTCTATTTTGATTATCTTAATAGTGTGGGTATGGAATTACTTCTTAAGATGCAACAAGTATTATTTTTCTCCGTGAAATAAATAAAGTTTAATAATTAATGTTATATTAACCAGAACTTATATACCAGTTTTAAAATAATTACTGTTTACGAAGAAAAATTGGTATGTAAATGTATTTCTCTTTGCATCTCTTGTTCCTAATGTCCTCTAATTGTCTTTCAACTTCATAAAGATTATTAAAACTGGATTTACTTCCTCTATAAATGACTCAGAACATTTCTGGTTTATTTTGTCTTATTGTAACATTATCCCCACCCCCTGCCTACTCAAACTACTTTACATGGTGTAAGTTACAAGAAAAGTAAAATTTTATGAATGTAACTTTGATGGTTTTGATATATTCAAATCATTGAAATTTGTATATATGAAGAACATACAAAAAATACTGTGAGCGAAGGAGAAATATTGAAAACGTGACATAAAATTAGTGTACTACTTTATAATAATACTGTTTAATATAATATTTCCTGAACTAATCTGATGAAAAAATTTGGGATACTTAACACTTTTGTTAAATAGTGTTTTATTTTTTTCTGTCATTATAACTTTATCTGGTTCATCAAAATAGAAGTTTTATATAATCTTTCAGTAGTAGAGCTTGTAGCTCTGATCCATAAATGAATCCTTTTAGCTATTGTAAAATTCGTTGGGTTTTTAAATTTGATTTTTGAACTAGGTCTTGATTTTTTTCCATGAAAGTCATAAATCTCTCATTAGGTCACTTAATGAATATGATAGAATTAATAAACTTGCTATCTTGTATACGAGAAAATAAATCTAAAATTCATCTTTTGATGAGATGGCATTGATCCATCCAATTCACAGAATGGCTGCAGAAATCCATAGATGCACTAACAAACTACAGAATAAAAAGACTCTGTTGAATATGGAGTATTTCACTTATATTAATAAACTAAGATTTGTAATAATTACAGGAAGAGAAAATTTTTATGTGAACTGCCTAACTGAGGGAAAGAACTTGGTTTACTAAATGATGTATCTCTATCTCTACAAATAATAAAGAATACAACTATTTGTCCTACTAATTACCAGATTTGGCATACCTTGAAATGTGGAGTTATATACTTCGCAAAGATTCTTTTGTAATTTTAATTCGAAGTTTAATAAATTAAAAATTAAATTAAATTTTGGAGTTCTTTTGTGATAAGTTTCGAAAATAATATTGCTCAAAAATGAATGCCATTGAATAATTGCCCTTTTACTCATGCCAATTTAATAGTCGTGCAAATTTTTCCTCAATTCTGACAAATAAAAGAAATGCCTGATTATGTCAGCATTCTCCTTACAAATCTTGATAAATATATTCAGAAACTTTGGAAATAAATTGGAATTTGGAATCAGGTAACCTGGGTAACGTGACATAGTCATTGAATGCGCAACATCTATGTAAAAGAGATTGGAAGTAGGTTGACCCTAACTGATCTATGATAGGGATTGCGAATGCTTTTATAAACATAATTCCGTAAAATCCAGCTGCGCAACTATTTCAAACTACTATCTAGATTAAAGAAAAGGCAATATTTTTAAATACTGAAAAACATGTGATATCGAAAAAACATATTGCTATTTATATAGTGACCTCCATTTTAAACCTGCTTAGAAAAAAAGAGATATTTGAAAAAGGATAGGTTAGTTAAATTATTGTTATTACATTCAACTTGTCTAATTTCAAATCAAATTCGTTAACAATCCAATTTTTTTCCCTCTAGCTCATTTAATTTCTTATTAACGTAATGTTAAATTAAAGTTGATGATTCTAATTTATATTGCTTGCTCGAAATCAAAACTAAAAATTGTAATTTTTTTTCTCCCTGAAATGTTTTCAATTATTAAATACGTCCATACTTTGTGTCCTAAGTGATCTTGAATAAATAACATTTTATGGCCCTTAATTCACTAAAAAAAACTTAATAGTTGTACAATGTATCCATTAAAAACACTCATTTTTTCTTTATAATTAAAAAAAACTTACTTTTTTTTATAAAAAAGTAAAAAAAAATTTTTTTTCATTTTTTACAAAAAAAAAAAAAAAAGGGTTTTATGTTATTAAGAAAGTTAAATCAAATTAAGATTTTAAAATTTTAAGCAGAACTTAACAATTGATATAGTATTTCATTTATTTTATTAATTTCACCTGTATTATTACTTCAATATATTTTCCTAATTAAACAGTGTTCAACTGTTAAATACATCGAGATTTTGCAAAAAATTTTCATCTGGGCATAGCACTTTCTAAGATTGAAATTTGAGAGCAACATCCATACGTACGTGCTAATTTCTATCATACGCACACATGACGTTCTATGTTTAAATATATATATTATATAATATATTCTTGCTTGTACACATAATTTAATTCATATGTAAATACATAGATATATACTTACGTTTGCAAGTGCATACATAATATTACTTTTAGCTTTTATAGTATATATTCGTATTTATGTAATAGATAAACGTGTGTACGCAAATACGTGTATATATATATAGTTACACATTTAATGCATTATTTAAGTACGTAATATGCTAATACATAAATATGTACTAGTATGCAATTTACGTACTATGTACATACTTCCTATCTAATGCAAGCAGGTACTTAATATGCATCGTGCATAACTGAACATAATTTAAGTTAATATCTTCAAAACGAATGTAAGTGCGTAATGTATTATGTGTATATTATGTACAAACATACATACTATGGATGTACGTTACTTACCTCCTTACACTTAAGTATACATACGTACGCACATAACTTATTCTATATGTGTGTATGTGCGCTTGTTTATGTGCATTATTTGAAGGAAGTGCGCTCATACCATAGCCGACGAAAGATAAGGCCGCAGCGAAGAATTTCTTGATAGCTCTGACGTCATATCCGGTAGGGTTGCTCCCGTGATCCAGGGATTAGATTTTATTTTGCCAGGGAAATTTCAAACAGATAATTTAGAAAGTAGGTTTGGTCTGTATCGACAAATATCAGGTAGCAATTGTCATACATCTATAAGGCAGCGGCTTGAAACTGAAAAAAACATTAGGATACGTTCTTTATTAAAATTAGGTATATCTTCCAAAAATTTTCGTCAAGTTTTTATTACAAATAATGATTTGCAAGATTTTGGTGAAGTAGATGAAGAAAGTGTAGTGAAAGAAAAAAATCAGTGTAGGAAACAAGCTACAAAACAAAACAAACAAAAAAAATGTAAACTTTAAACTCTAAAGTAATTTTTTTTTAATATTATAAATTGTATCTAAACAATTTAATTTTATTTACTTAGTTTAAATTTTAAAGTTACAATAAAGGAATTAAAATTTCCCATGGTTTAAGAGATTGTCCTTGGTTTTAATAGTTTTCTTTCAAGCAAAATTTAGGATTCCTGACATAATAATCTGATTATTGTAAATTCTTTGCACATATATTATTTCATATGTAGAAGACATGTCTGTTTTGTAAGAAACTACAGTTTAGCTTTTATGTAAATTTTTCTTTTATACAAGAGATACTTTTAGTTACATATTCTATTTTCCATATTATATGCTGCTTGAATGAAATGTTGTCCCAATGGTCTGGCTTAAGTGATTGACTAGGCATATCTGACTTTTACTTGAGCTCTATTCTTTTAGGACTTTATCATTTCTATTATCTTCAAATACTTAACAGAAATTTCTGGCTTTTTGTAAGGTTAGTGAATTTTTATTCTCTTATTAAATTATATAGACTTTAGTGAAATATAAAGACAGTTTATCAAAGATTATATTTACAATAAATCTTTGTATATTATGTTTAAATTTCTTTTTTTTTGAGAAATTTAAATAAATTATTTAATTAATTTTTATATTTTAAAGAGGTTGCTAAAAAAGCTATATCAACTGATTGTCACTATAGGCCTTGTGTTCGTGAGGAAAAAAAAAGAATGTTGACATTAGAAATAATTTTAAAATGTTGCATATAGTAAAATTAATGAGAAAATCTAAAATCTTTCACTAATGTTTTGAAATTAATAAAATTATGCTGTAAAATTTTTCACTTATGCATTATTTAAGAAATAGCATTTGACATGGGGAGGGATAGAGTTTGCATGAATGTCATGATCTGATAATTTATAAACTGTATGATTTGTTTTGTTAAGCATTTGAGGGGGTAATGTAAGAAAACACTTCTGTTATTTTTCTTCATGATCTTGGTCTTGAACTCTTAATCACTAATAGTTTAAATATGTTTATCATATTTGTAAATATTCTCTCCGGAAAAATATATTTGAAATCAAATAAAACTTTAATAATAAAGTAGAACAAGTATTTATAATAATTTTTAGTTGTCAAATTATGTAATTGATAATGGAAGAAATTTATTATCTTTTCCCCTCAAGAAAACAGGCAAAATTCTTTAAATGCATTGAAAAATTTGAAATTTATATTTTAAAAAGATGCTTTTATCATAAATTTTTACTTTAAAAGATTAAAAATACTCCCTTTTTCTTAAATAATCAGAATATTAAAGAAGACAAGAAAAAAAAAACCTCCCATGTTTGTTAAAGTTCAAAGTAAGTTTTAATTTCTATTTAGTTAACATTTTTAATATCAACGGAAAAGGAAAGTTATGATTTTAGTATATCTCCTTTGAACTTAAAATAAAATTTCCAACAAATTTTGAAAATAAAAGGAAATAAATCCCTATCTAAAAGGGAGACAAAACGATTTATACAACAGTTCGCTATTCTCGAATCGGTAGAGAATAACCCTAGTGATGATGACATCACGAAGTAGCACTGAGGCCTTATCTCTCGACGGTTACGCTCATACACACACATGGGAGGTATATGTGTGCATGTGTGTGCAATTATTCGAGGGAAGATTTATTGGGCTTTTCAGTGATATAAATATTGCAGTGTTCAGATAAGAATAGAAAAAATTCTGCAAAAATATGCAAAAAATACAAGAAATTACCATTAAATTTAAAAAATTAAAAACTAATTCGTATCTTAAATTATTTTTAAATATTATCTTCCGTTTCTACTAATCCATCACTGTGCTAAATTTAATTCGTTGAAAAATCTTGGAGTGCATAGTGACGATAAACAAACACATATAGAAAACAGCTCCTGAATATGTATAGATAAAATTAATTGTGGGGAAGAAAGAATTTCTGAATATATCCAGAGCGTATCCCGGCAATAAAGCAAGTCATATTCGTATATTTCCTTTAGGAATTAAATTTTAGTGTTGTTTAATTTTTTTAATTGCAAGAGGGCATATTAAAACACACAGTGAAACCCAAAATAATGTAAAATTACTAGTATTTACTTTCTTATTCCTTTTATTTTTAAAATGTTCCAAGGATGGGAGCCTTTAAGACTTTATACTTACCTTTTCATATATCAAATATCCAATTCAAGCCTGCAATTCATCACCAAGGAAGTAAACTACTGGTTTAATCTTTCTGACATTCCTATCAAGTTCGCAACATTGTTCTCTGCTCCTCCCTAATTTCTCTGCAGCAAATTCATTTCATACTCAAAACGCTCTACGAATAGCTCTTGTTTTATGTTCCGGATGGTGTCTCCGATGTGTTAAGGACTTTGCAAGCACTACTAATGCTCGTGGCTTATAATTAATTAACGGGATGCTCCCATATCTCTTGCAAATCCTAGAAAATAAGACACTGTCTGTGGCTTTTCGGTGACAGTAATTAGACTGCGAACTAGGAGCACAATTTTGAATTGGCGGAGATCAGTTGCAGCTGCTTGTTGACAATAGGTTATGTGCTTTGGCCCCTTAAAAAGGTATTTTAAAGTTAGAGCGTTTGTCTTCATATGAGATAAATCGTCATTTATTCAGCTGACTACGCAAATTTAATTTTAAAAATTTTATTTGAAGATTAATTTATTATTGTAGGTTGTACCTTCAGTAAAAAGAATAATTAAATTACTTTTTACATTTTTTTGTTTTAATTTTAATTGGATTATTTCCCACTTAAAACATACAGAAATGCTGCTTCTAGACGAATCTCGCAAATTTACCTGTGTTGATGAAACTGAAGTTGTCCTTACTTGTCCCCTCTAAGCTTCTGTATGCCGTTGACAGACGAATATTTTTGATTTGATAGTGAAATACAGAATTATCACGCAATGCTCTATTTTAAAATCTCGAAATAGATATTAGCTCTTAAATAGAGTAAAAAAAATGCTAATATACAGAGGTTTTAAATCAAGATTTTGTTTAATTAATCCTAAATTAAATTGTAAATAAATATTAAAATTAGAAACAAGATATAAAAAAGTATATCAAAACTATATCAACGCATTAATTGCTCTTAATTTTTTTATTCATTTATTTTAAAGTTTTACTTTTTGCACTCTTTTTCTTTAATAAGGTTTGCCTTCGATATTTACTTTGTTTTATTTTTTGTTATTGTATTTTTAATTGGATTCGTTCTTCTGTTTGCATATTATTTTGTTCATGTTAATTATATTTTTTTATAATTGCTTAATTGCCATAATCATCCATTTACAAGACTAAAATTTGCAATACTTCAAGATTTATTTCCTTGTCGACATATTGCATATGTCTAAATATAGATATTAAGAGCCATTTTTAAATATTTTAACATCGTGGAAAGTGGTTTCTCATCAGCAAATACTCGATAGATGCAACAGTGCACTGTATAACATCAAACTGCATGTTCTCATGTGTTATGCTGTGACAATAATAACACAAATTATATTTCTGATTCCTATAGCTTTTAAAATATCATTTAATTTAGATTTTTGTGCATTGAAAAACTCTTAATCTTTTTTAGATACTCTGAGTGACCAAATTATTATGATTACTCCCTCAATACAATGTTATACAACCTTTTGCCTTTAATACTGCATGGATTCTTCTTGATAAGATTTTATGAAACGTTGGTAGGTAATAAGAGGAATTTTAGATCCTATCCCATGAATTGCACTTTTAAGTTCCTTAAGATTTGTTGGTACTGGATCCAGCTGCCTAATGGCTCATTCGATATCATCTCACATAATTTCTAATGAGTTCAGATCTGGTGATTTTGCAGATCAATTGAACTGGATAAAATCTCTGTTATGCTCTTCAAAGCATCTACGAGCAATTCCAGCTTCATAATAGGGAGCATTGTCCTACTGAAAGTATTTAACCCCGGCAATGTAAACCATTAATATAACAGAATGAAATTTATGTGCAATAACTCTTAAATACTCCTGGGAATTCAGATGTTGTTCCATGGAAATTAAAGGACCCATACAATGCAAAGAAAAGCGAAGAAATGTTGTATAAACCATAATATTACTTCCATCAGCTTGAAATGTTATGGCAATGCAAATGGGGTCCATGCTTTCGAGCTTTTTTTCCATATTCCCTCCCTGCCATATGCGTGATGTAATTGAAAAAGCGATTTATAAGCCACGTAAGCATTTTCTAGTCATTCTTTGCGTCCAATTCTTTTCTAATTCTTTGCGAACTGGAAATGACTGCTCTTGTTCAAGGTAGACAGTAGAGGCTTTCGAACAAGTCTTCGGCATTCCTAGCTTATGTGGTGTAATATGTGATGAACAGTTCATTTAGACACCTTCGCAGTTGCTCTTTTATTAGAATTCCTCACAATGTGGCATAGTGTAACGCATAGTATTGGATTAGATAACTTTGAGAAGCCCCCTTTCTGATCGAACATTCAGTAATATGTGGAGCCCACAAGCAAGATGCTGAGACCCGACTTTTAGCTTGGTAATCTATTCTCTTTAGCATTCATAACAGTTGGTCTTGAACATTTTACAAGTGCAACAGTTTCTCCGATACTGGTTTTGACACTTCGAGGTCTACAATTATTCCGAGTTCAAATACAATAAATCATGTTTTTTGCCCATTTCTTCGCAAGCAACACTGTGCACTTGATGTTTAATTTATCTTACATTCCTTTTTTATAACTATCTTGGTCACTAGCGACAACAGCATAAAGTTATAGCTAAACTGTGCATAAGTGTCAAGTGGTCGTAATAGTCATGTGTTTGAGGCTTTAGAAGCTTCTTAAAAAGTATTACAATTCCCTAAGATCGCCATATAACGCCCCTTCCCCTCGGTCTACCTTCAAAATCAATGAGTAAATAAATTATTGATTGTAAATGAAATGTAAAAAGGAAAGCTCGATCTAAACACTATTAGATTTAATGTAAAATATTATCAGCATAGGGAAACAAACAAAAGAATGTGTAAAATAAAAATGTAAATAAACGTGGAATTTTTAAATTTTTTTCTTTATTATTGGATTTATTAAAATTAATTGGTTATAATGAGTAATTAAGCATCATAAATATTTTTTATAATCAGTAATAGTAAAAATTAATTTTTTTGTGAGTGCTACCCAAAACATTTACCTACCCTAAATAAACGGCCTCCGCTGAATATTTACGCTTCTGATTAATGTCCTACATTACTATTTCACATTTTTGGAGGAATTGTAATTATTTTGAGCCTATATAGTTTTTGTCGTTCCTACTAGGATTGACTTAGAAAATAAATATAGGCAGTTTTGTTAATTGATGACAATGCTGAAGGAAACATGAATAACATATATTTAAAGCAGCACAGCACAAACATTAAACGATTTTCTCTTTCGCCATATTTTCAAAATCTCAAAATCTGCCACTCCCGAACAGAGAAACTTACCTCTCACGGAGTTTGATCGTGACGCAACATTTTTCTTAATTATTTTGGCTTACAAATGCAGAGGGACTGAAACAATATAGCTTTCCGAACGCATCCGTCCTCTTCAGTCTAGGTTCTCTTGATTTTAAGAAAATGATGTAAAGCTTTTTAATAACTTTCAAGTTTTATAAATAAAAAATGTGAAATAAAGAATAAAGAATTAAATAAAGAATTTTGAGTTATTTGAAAATTTTTAACTTATTTATTTATTTAATAAAGGTCTGGAAACTAAAATTAACAAAATATTGGAAATTCAGAATTTTTTTTATCTAATATTAAATATTTAAATCATGAGAATTATAAATAATATAATTGGTTGCAGTTATGCAGTACGAAATCAGCTTCTAAGCATACATCTTTAAAAATAATAGCAGAATAAATTGAATTCGGTATTTTTTTCAAAACTGAATTAGTAATTATATGTAATTAACTTTGAGAAGGATTACTTTTGGTTAAATTTTTAACATCTCACACTTTAATATAATTTTCAGAAAAAACTAAAATGTTCAAAAATGGTATTTAAATTTCGGTCATTTATTATCTGACGTTCACTTAATATGCAAAAAATTTGTAAAACTTAAGAATTACTTTTAACCATCCGTAAACTTACAAACCACATTATTTCCCAGTTCATTTTGCTTCAGAATATCGTCACCATCTTCTTCTTGGCTGATCATGTATTTGACACACAGCATAATCAAACGTTGCTCTTGGGCCATAATAAACAACCAGCTTTGCTGCTATGACGTTCGAATAAAAAATATGTGTAACTCTATTAGATTATAGAAAAGAAAGAAGTCCCTTGATAGACATTTTCTCTACAAAAATCTTTATCATCTCAAAATGTGCTGTGCGATCTTAGATGTATTTTATCTGTCATATATGAAAACAACTGGATTTTTTTCTGTTTACCTATATTCTCAAAAGGCCAAGTTTTACGGCAAAAATAAAAATATGATCGATATATCTGAAAACTAGGCTTTTACGCCCCGCAGGATATAACGAACAGCTGCTTATGGCTTCTTGTCTTTTCTTATGGCCGTTATTTCTCTTGGACTTAAGTTTAAGAAATAACATCAATACAAAGACTGCAAAAGTTACGATGTTTGATCCGAAACTATTTATTTGCAACACCCTCTCGCTTTCGGGCAACGATTTTACGTCCCCAGTGCATCTGCATAGAGGGATCTCTGAAAAATATGCGATATTGGGAAAATTCTGGATAGTCTTCACATTGGAAATGTTTATAAAGAAATAACTGGGAGCTCACGAATGTTGAAAGAAATGTGATCTAAAAGTGACATAAAAATGGTACGTGTTTTCATGAGATTTACAGTAAATTAGCAATGGATAGAATACTTATTTGTTAGCGCAAGAAGGCTGAGACGTAAGATTTTATGAGATTATACATTTCTACCCGAATATTTCTCGTACTTGAATCAAACCTTACACTAATATTTTCTGTTATACTTCTTACCTCGGCCAGCATAGAAATTGCTATTCACCCTTTCCATACCATTCCGTAGAATGCTCTCGCTTTTATAGATTAAATGAAACGAGTTATTACTATTTCAATGTTGCATATAAATAGAATTTCATTTTGAATGCAAACGTACTTGGATTTATTCCTACTGCTTCTGATTCGAATAACGTAGAAATTTCCATTTAATAATTCCAAACGATTTCATATGTTTCTGCGCTAACATATATTAAACGAAATGGGTTTTGTTGTGGTATTATATGAATGCATGTGAATACTATTCACTTGGGTTGAAAATTATTTAGACCTATTTATAAGCTTTTCATATAAATGGCGATTAAATATTCCTACTGCAAGGGGGCTAATGTATCTTTTATATTCTGAATAACAACAATTATGCTGAAATATATTTTTATTGAAAGAAAGTTCCATTTGAATTTTTTATTAAAAACTTTTATAAAAAACAGCTTTTTTTTCTTGTAAAAAAATTGAATGCTTTTATTTGAATTAAAAAGTATCAGATGAAAATTTTAGTTGGTTGAACATTTATAAATAATTAATTTATATTTTATGTAATTAAATTATCGTCTGGAAAATGATTGATTTTAAAATCTGATTTATTAATAAAAGATAAAATTTCTTCTAACATCGAATTTTGTCTTTTCATTTTTTTAAAAATCTGAAACAATTTAGTTTTTCTGGACTTTCAAAATTACATCTAAAAAGTTTGCTGAAAGAGAAAATATCACTTAATTTTATTATAAACTTTTAAAAAATTTATTAGTAACTAACAACTGACTTAAAGAGGATAGGAAAAGTTATATACTGTGTAACCTTAAGCTTATTAAAATAGTTCTAAATTTGATTTAATAGTAGTAGAGATATAGGCAAGAATTCAGTTTCGAATATCAGTAATCAGTCTCCTGTGTAATGAAACTATAAATTTAAAATAATTTTTTTAATTTAATAGATATGTAATTCAATTAAAAAATATAGTAAACTTTAATTGAAAATACAACGTATAAAGAGACGCAAAAAAGAAAAAAAATGCAGCTTACGTAGTTGAGATCAAACGAGAATTATCTGAAAATGGCTAAATTTACATGATGCGTGTGCATGTGATGAGATACAGTTATAGGCATTAAAGTCATTTTAAAAATAATTTTTTTTGCTCTAAGAAAGAAATAAACAAGTATTATTCGTTGGATTATGCCTTTATGTATCTGGACTATTCATTGATTAATACTGTCTACAACCGAATTCATATGCCTATTTACATTAATGTATATGTCAATCGAAAACTGTATGGACAGTTTAATCATATTAAAGCTTTATTTGGAATATACAGTGTCTCACAAAAGTGATGGGACACTTGTGCTTTACAAAAGGAAACTGTAATAAAATAAATAAAGAAACATGTACAAAATTTTTTTTGGGTGTGTTTCATATTTAAAGTTAGTAACAATTATTACATAACATACATTTTGTCAAAATATTAAAATATTAATTTAATAAAAATACAATTGTTTAGAACGGAGCAAAAAATGGCTCACATAAGTGATGGGGCACTTACTTTTCCATCAAATATTTATCCAAAAATTTTACTTTTTAAAAGATTTTAATATTTTGTTGGATTTCCTTTTACTTTTAAAACATGATTTAATCTTCTTGGGATGGATTCGACTAATTTTTTTGTGATTTCTGGAGTGATTTTACCCCATTCTTCTTGAAACACCGATTTTAATTGTTGTTTTGAAGAAATGGTGTGTTTGCGAATTCTTGATTCCAATTCTTGCCAAATATTCTCTATGGGATTTAAGTCTGGAGATTGTGGTGGAGTTTTTATTATTTCAGGACAGTTATACAGCAGCCAGAGTCTAACGTTCAAAGCAGTGTGCTTGGGGTCATTGTCCTGGTAGAATTTAAAATCTTTATGAATATTCAATTTGCGCGCTGAAGATTTCAAATTTTGCTTTGAAATGTCAATATACTTGTACTGATCCATTATACTGTCAATAAAAACAAGATTACCAACTCCAGCGGGCGACATACACCCCATACCATAACTCCTCCTCCATCATGTTTTACTGTTGGCACCAAGTTCTGTTTGCGAAATTCTTCCCTGGGTTTTCTCCACACCAAGATTCTACCGTCAGAACCAAATATATTAAATGTACTCTTATCAGCAAATATAACTTTATTCCAGTAATCAGCATTCTTATTTATGTTGGATTTTGCGAAAGCTAGTCTGAGTTTTCTATTCTTTTAACTTACGAAGAATATTTTCCTGGCTACTCTATCGTGATATCCAGCAGATCAAATTACCATTCTAATAGTCTCAGGATTAACAATTATTCCGTATAATGCTTGTAAATTAGAAGCAACTTTAGGAGCACACTTTCTTGGATTTTTTTTTAATATTTCGAACGATAATTCACTTTATTCCATTGGATAGCTTTGATGGTCGGCTAGGTCTTCTTTTATCCTGAATAATATGATTCTTTTTATATCGTTTAATGATATTGAAAACTGTTGAATGACTCAAGTTAACTGTTTCAGCAGTTTTTTTAATAGTTTTTCACGTTCAATATGCAAATTAATAACTAATTTTCGAATTTCAGATGAAGTTTCTTTCCGTTTAGCATTTATGGCTGCACAGAACTAAAAAACACAAAAATTCCAAAACAAACTGGAGAGAAATACTGCAGACGATTTTATAAATTATTGCCAATTGCTTTTGAGTAAAAATAAAACCACCAAAAATATTTTTATTCAGACGATTTTTGTTGCATATCTAATGGTGTCCCATCACTTACGTGAGCTATTTTTTGCTCCGTTCTAAACAATTGTATTTTTATTAAATTAATATTTTAATATTTTGACAAAATGTATGTTATGTAATAATTGTTACTAAATTTAAGTATGAAACACACTCGCAAAAAATGTGCATGTTTTTTTTAAATTTATTTTATTAGTTTCCTTTTGTAAAGCACAAGTGTCCCATAATTTTGTGAGACACTGTAATATTTAAAAGCTGTTGACTTTTTAAATTTTAGTCAGATGACAAGAATAACATCTCAGCTGCTCTCCAAACTGCTCTTCAAACTTTCACTCCATACCAACGCGAGGCTCTCTTATCCTCGATAAATTTAACGTGTACCAGTTTCATTTACACTCTTGAAATCTGGTCATAAATTTGCATTCATCCATACAAAACCACTATGCTTCTAAAATGCGGGAAATAAATTTAGGGAAAAAAAAAGCGGTACATTCAACATATTGCTCCCATAAAAAGCAACATAATAACTATAAAATGTATTTCAAATATTTCTCTGACTATCTTGGGAAGATAATAAAGTGTAGAATAAATTGCTGTATTTTTATTTTGAATAAAATAATACTATTGTAAGTGCTGAGAAGAAAAGTTGTATCACAGCAATCAAGAATACGTGACTAAAATATAAAATTTGTTTTTCTTTTTAATGACAGATTTCAACGAACGTCTTCAACAGAAGATAAAAGATTCTTATCTCATTATTCTCCGAGTTTCTTATGATATTTTTAACATTTTTTTAGAAAGAAACACCTGCTAGTAATATAGCAATATTAGTGATAAGGCAATGTTAAAATATAAATTTAAGCAGTAAATAAAAACTTTGCTGTGTCTGTTATTAAAATTAAATTTAGATCTGCAGGTGCTTAAAATGTGGTATGTCTAGGTTAATATTTGATTTATTTCTCATTTTCAAAGGATTTTTTATAAAGTGGAAGTTTAAATTAATTTTTTTTCATTTTTGTAAGCGCCAAAATGAAAATTCCTGTGCTGAAAAAGAAGAGAAGACCCCTCTCCCCTAAATAATATCCTTTTCTCAAATTGGGAATTGAATCTATTCTAAAAAATCAAAATATCGTAAAATTAACGATAACTAAATTTAAACAAGATATGCTTTTTTTTTACTTTTTCATAGATAATATTCAAGGTTATTTATAAAGCATGACAAAATAAAAGAAAAGAAAAGTTCAGAAAATGATGAAGGCTTCATCTTAATATTATAAAAACGTTATTGTGACTATATATGTATACATGCATCTTACACATTTCCTTCTAATTGTCTGGACCGAATTCAAACACATTTTCACATTATATAAAACGCAAGAAAGAATGTTGTCAATTTTTTAAAGTATAAAAATTTAATAAAAAATCAATTAATTAGAAATTAACAAAAACTTCATTTTTTCACTCGTTTAATTACTTTATGCTTTTTTTTAATTTCACGTTTTACTTTAATATGTCTTTTGACAATGCTTTTATTGTCTTAAAGTAATGATGCTTTAAACTATAAATCGAATCACTTACTAAGACGATTTTCTTCTACTTCAGCATCTGTGAACTACATTTTCAACATTAATAAGAATTATTTTTACTTATGGAGAAAATAAGCTATTGGGATCTTTTAAAAATCACCAGTCAAAATGATATTCTAATTTTAATTAAAATTGCACGGTAAAAGGCGATAAAGATTTTAGACAATAAAAGGATTTTGTATATTATTGTAGTATTTTATGCAAAAGTAATATTTAAGATAAAAATATTATTACATAAAAGGGTTTTAGTTCTGAGCAACTCCGAGTACATCAACTAATTCGTTATAGAATTCTTAACAATTCATAGATAGAGGAGATATTTCGTCTATGGTGTCAATTCATGCTCACGCACCCTACATAAAGAGCATCGCATCAGTTTATTTTAGACATTCATTAGTTTTTTTAAAAAGTAAGTCTACTTCAGTTGCACACATTATATGAGAACCCACCTTTTGCGTTATTTGAACGTCTTAGTAATTTTGATAAATCCACATTTAAATTTTAGTGAATTAAATTATATTTCTCTAACATTTTACATTATTTATATTTTAAAGATCAAAACAGGCAATTTCCTTTAATTGAATGAAACCTATTATCTTTCATGTTATCTATTCTGAAGTTTGTTTTGAAACGGGTATTTTAATGTAAATCCAAACATATCTCTTTCCCTTTCTTTTATACTTATATTATAACAGTTAAAACAGTTCCCTTTCTTTTATACGTATATTATAACAGTATAGCAAAATGAACTAGAATGATGGAAATCATTGTCATCAAATTAATGATAAATAATGTAATAAATTTAAAAATATAATTTTAATTGTTTCGATATAATGTTTTATAATATTGATTGTACAATGCATATTAATTGTTCAAATTCTCGGTATTTTTTTCATGTGACTAAATTCAGACACATTTTAATTTAACTGCATAAAATAAAATTGCTTGCATAAATACAACTGTACACTGAATTCATTTTGTGATACAAAAAGACGAATTTAGTTTCAATAATTTCATTATTAATAACTTCTATAATTTGCATCGAAATTATCCACATCGAAAAGGCAAATTTCAAAATTACAAGCGAGTCTTAAAAAAATCGCATTGGAATTTTTAAAAGATGTGGTAGTTTTTTTTTTTAATTTCATGAGGTATTTATAACTCTGATTAAATCATAAATAAAGCCTACATGTATTTTATGAATTTCCTGACAAATGTGAATTAATTAGAAATTAAATTTTTGATATAACATTCTCGTTCATAGAGTGAAAGCTTACGTTACATTTTTAAACGCCATCCATTACTTGGGTTTTCACTAAATATTGGTTCTTCTTGATTGCTTAGGTCATTTCAGAGGAAATAATTTTTCTAGATCTTAGGTTTTTCTTGAGTTTTTTAATCTTTTTTGTCTCGGCTATATTAAAAAAGCAATATTGTTCGGTTAAATATAAATTCAAAAAGAAAATAAATAAATAAATAAAAAAATCCCAGAACTATCTGAATTAATGAAAAAAACTTTTATATAGCTCTTCGTATACAGCTGAAACTCAAGGTTTCAATTTTTAATTAACTTGGATTTTATTGTATTGCATAAAATGTTCATTTTTTTTGATAATTAAATAAAAGGAATGAAGAACTACAACAGTAAGAAGAAATGAAGTGCATTTACAAATAAATAATTTATTTTGATTATTTGAGAGCAATTGCGGATTGTTTTTTTAAGAACAACTTCTATTCGGGTTAAATATAATGATATTAAAAGTTCTTAATTTGTGCTTATGGATAATTAGTTAACGACTCAAATATAATGACTGATAAATAAGTTAACTATTGTCATTTATTTGGTCTTAGTATGATTTTAACTAATCTTTATGCCACCTATTTATATGAGATTTAGGTATATTTTTTCACAATAAACTAAAATAATCAGGAAGTTTGTCTTATTATAAGCTACTAACAATATTTTAGCAATTCCAAATTACGAGCAAAACAAAGAGCAAAACTTTCATCGCTTAATGCTTGTTTGCATTAGATAAGGCAATATTTTAGTAATTTATTTAGTCACTTTTTTTATATTCTCCAAGTTCCCAAATTCCTAAAATACCTATATTTTTTCAAAACTTCATTTTATGTTAATCATACATGCATATACTAATAAAACAATTATCAAGTATTTGGTAATCGGTAATGAACTGAATAACAAAGGAAGAAATCGATTATTAAATTATTTTATTAAACCTTTACTTCACTAAACTGTTAATTATTACATTAAGATCTAATTTTAGATAGCAAAAGAAATTAAGCGGATATTATGTATAATTTATACTGCTGAAATGCTACTTTTAACAAAAATGAAATGATTTCAACTTCAGACAGCTTTTAATTCTATCTGGATTCGAAAAAGCGTCACCTTTTATTAAACTTAGAAATCATAAATAGTTGTGTGAGTTTCTTCCCTATGAAATTACCTATTTCAAATATTTATCTAATACAATTAAGTAAGATCAAATAAAATAGTTTTTTTTTCAATGTACAACAAAGAAAATTGATTCTAATTTTTGTATTGTTATAAAGTGTGCCGCTTTTTACTTGTGAAAGAAAGCGTCAAAGATAACGCAAGTTGCTTGGAATAATGAAATTTAATTTATTGTAAAAAACGATAAGTTCAAGTGGGAGAAGGCGTATTCTTAAATTGCAATAGAGTGTGAACTATAACTATACAACAACATAAATCAATAAGCTCACTAGGTTATTCCGCGCTAAATATCTCAAGCAGGTCTGTCACTAAGCTCCACAGCAGAATATCAAATTTAGATATACAAAAATCAAATATTTCATAAATTAAAGTACCTATTTATTTCAAAAAAATTGTAAATGTGTAGTTTCTTAGTTTATAATATGTTTAGGAAGGAAATGAATGAAAGATGAATACCAGGGACAAACGAATATTAACCGACATTCAATAAACACCCAGCGACCTTTCTAAGAAAAACGACCCTTAACTATTTTTTTAGATTTTGCTAATAATATAGAAACATATTTTTTCAAATTCATGATTTTTTTTCATATTAAGGGAAGGTCTCTTTTCAATTATATAAATGAAATTAAAATTTATAAGTTTTAGTTTGTGGTCCATTTCTACAAAATCTCTTCAAAAGACAGGAAAAATCAGTTTCCATATTTAATAAAATAATGATAAAAATGATAGACTATAGAATAAATGTGACTTCTATTAATCGGATAATGGGATTCATAACTAATTTCTAATTTAATTGGATCAGTCAGATGAAACATTTTAGGCCAACAAAAAAGATCTCTTTTGAATTTTTTTCCGTGATATCATTTTTATTATAACGAAAGAAATAGTAACATATTTAATAATTTTTTCTGTAATTAAAATGATATATTTGAAAACATAAAATAGCTAGGATTGGAAATATTGACTACTGTAAGCACCTGCAAAGCCTTAACTAATTGAAAAATATATGCCTTTTTCACGGAGATGTAGAGAAAAATGAAATACCCTTCCTTTATTTTTTCAGAGTGATTTTCATCTATTTGCTTATTTTAGTTGCAACCATATTCAGGAAAAGTGAAACTAATACACTTCTAAGCGTCATTATTCAGTCCCTACATTGATTACTTGCAAGATAAGTTATTAATTTATACGTTTCTTGCACCTCTAGGATATAACGATTACGAGATTCACTTTTCATATCCGTATTCTCTTGAGAATCAGGATAATATTCTCAATTGCCCCTGACAATTTTTATCGTAGGGTGAATAGGAACGGGCATTTAATGTCATAAAAATTCTATAACTTAATTTTGGAATAATTTATTATGTGTAAGGAAGTAATATTAAATCTAGGAACACAATAGCTTCTTTTCTAATCAATAATGTTCATTATTTTATACTAAACTAGCCGCCTTTGGCGACCAGCTGGTTCGCCAAACTTAATGTTCGTTTAAATTTTGATAATTAAATATTTTACGCAATTCCTACTTTAATAGATTCTTCATCAAAGTATTTTAAAACTTCAAATTTTGATAGTCATATAATTCACTCATAATATTATAAATACCTTCAGTCATAACGTAATATGTGTCACACTAATTTTCTGTTAGCTCCCGTAGAATTTATGCTTTAAATTAAAGTGGAAAGAATTAATCTGCAATTAATATAATAATATTTTTTTACTAAACAAAGCATTTTTTTATAATATGATTACTGATAACAGAGTCACTGAGCGTTTAAACTTTATGGGCACTAAAGAATATCTTTCTTAATTTATGTAATATCTCAAGAATTTGTCAGCAAACTTTTCTCAGATTCATCATGACCAGATCGACTAATTAACAATGTTTAATTTTAAATGCATCAAACACTAAGAAAATAAAATGAATCGTTTAAAATAATCGGTCGAAAACAGGTTTTAAAAAATTACTTAAAAAACGCATAACTATAAGCATATACAAAAAATATATAACTAACATAAATACAATTTAATTACAAAAGCATGCAACTAACCTAAAAATAATTTAAATCAAGAATCATCCGTTGATAATAGTTATCAACAATCAGAACACAATGCGCATGCGTGAATTTTCAACGCCAGTTACGGTAACGCAAATGCGTGAATTTTTCTACTCCAGTTGGGGAAACGCTATGCAGATTAGACATTTTTAATTTCCTTTATTCTGTGTTATTTTAATTCAAAAGTACTTCAGAATGAATATGAAAGATGGATTAATTAACAATGTTTAATTTGAAATGCATAAAACATTAGGAAAATAAACAGAATCGTTTGAAATAATCGGCCGAAAAATGTCAACCCTAGCCTCATTACTGTTGGGAAAAAAAAACTGAAAAAAAAAAACTGAAGCGTTACTCATTTGGCCGTGGAGAAAATGGAAGATTTTTGGCGGGAAAGTTAGTTTTTAATTAACAATTAAAATTCTAATTAAAAATTACAAAAAAGAGACCTCAGGTGCACATTCCCGACCTCCAAGGTATACATGTACCAAATTTGGTAGCTGTAGGTCAAATGGCCTGGCCTGTAGAGAGCCATCACACACACATACACATTGAGCTTTATTTATAACTAGCCGCCTTTGGCGACCAGCCGGTTCGCCAGTATTACCGCTCGCTACAATTTTCAATTAAATATTTTAAGTAACTGGTCTCTTAAAGGATTCTCAAACAAAACATTTTTAATCTTCAAATTTTGATAGTCATACCAAACTTATATTGTTTAGATCATTTCGTTCAATTTACTATATATATTTTACTAATTTGTTGTCATTTCCGGTAAAACTTCAACTTTAATTTAAAGTGGAAATAATAAAATTGCAATTAATATAAAGATATTTTTTTTAAAAAACCAAGGGTTTTATTTTATTAATCATCTTTATTGTTATTTATTAATTATTATTATTATTGAATTGAGTATTGCAAACAGAATCGCTCGGTATTTAAGTCTTATGTTAACTACAAAATATTTTTCATAGTTTATGTAATATCTCAAACAATTATTCAACAAAAATTTCTGAGATTCAGTATAAAATTCCGTTTTTAGTTTTGCTTTCAAAAGGATTGAAATGAAATCAATAATAATATTTTGTTCCTGCTTATAAATATATTTCAAAAATTATGAAGTCTAAATTTAATGCAGTAAGGTATCATATTCTGATAAATATTCTGGACACACCAGATTTTAAATAAATGAATGAATGTTTCTATTTTCCACGATCAACTGAGACTTATTTATGAAGTTTTAAATGTTAAAAATTTAGAAAAACTCACCATTTTCATCATCTTAGGCCAATTAATCTTCAGAAACCTGCGCGCTTATTGGCGTATTTTCTTTGAAACGATCGATGAAAAATCTAAAATTATCCTTTTTTTAATGAATAGTGATATTCAAATCTTCATAAATCAGTCAGTTTAAGTGATTTGAAATTAACTCTTAAAAGTCAGTGATTTAGTTGATTGGAAATTAACTCTATGACCACCATAAAATCTGTGCTTTCTCTTGTGGTGTATGCATTCTCCTTAATATCCGATCGAATAAAACATCACATACAAAAGAACAAACACGTCAAAAGTAAGCATAACATTTCAATAGTTGCCAAAAACAAAAGAAAGAAAAATGCAAATAATAAGCAGACGATATTTAGAAAAGTACAGATATTTAGACTGGAAAATGAAATTATCTGAAATTAAAAACACGTGCAGACGATATTTATAAAAGTAAAAATATTCAAACCTGAAAAGGAAAATATATGAATTATTCCATCAATAAATTCCATAAGTTTGTTTACATCTTCATTATTTTATGAGTCATTAAATATCAAAATGGATCCGGTACTGAATAAACACCCTGTATAGAGAGTGTAAAAGATCATAAAATAATTTTTCTTGAATTTATTTTTTCGAAAAAATAATATTTCATATTTGTTTCATTTCTTACAGATACTTGCCGAAAATTATAATTTTGCAGATTTCATTTCCAAAAAGATTTAATTTATTTTCAGTTAGAGCTTTAATCAATGTGATGGCAACCCTTTGAAAAAAAACTATTTTTTTCTCATGAATGCGAAATGTGCTTAATCCTCATTTTTATTTTTGACGAAAAAAATCACTGAAAAACATAGTTAAAATATTTATTTAAAAATTCATTAAAAATAGAAATTTAATTTTAAGATTAAAACAGTAGTATCATTTAAAAGATAAATTTTTTATCTTTAACTTTATGTAAAAATCTTTTTTGTGCGGTAATATTTTCGGAAGTTATAGCAGAAACATGTCAAAATTTCGCTTAATTTTTAAATAAATAAAATTCTAGTTAAAAATTCGAAAAAATAACCCCCAGGTGCACATTCCCGGCCTCCAAGGTATACACGTGCCAAATTTGGTAGCTGTAGGTTGAATGGTCTGGTCTGTAGAGCGCCAACACACACACACACACACACACACATTGAGCTTTATTATAAGTATAGACTAGCCGCCTTTGGCGGCCAGCCGGATCGCCCGTATTACCTGTAGCTACAATTTAATATTAAATATTTTAAGTAACTGGTCTCTTAATAGATTCTCAAACAAAACCTTTTTAATCTTCCAATTTTGATAGTCATACCAAACTTATACTGTTGTTTAGATCGTTCCGTTCAATTTACTATATATATTTTGCTAATTTGTTATCATTTCCGGTAAAACTTCAACTTTAATTTAAAGTGGAAATGATGAAATTGCAATTAATATAAAGATATTTTTTAATAAAACCAAGCGTTTTATTTTATTTATCATCTTTATTCTTATTTATTTATTATTATTATTATTGAATATGAGAATTGTAAACAGAATCGCTCGGTATTTAAGTCTTATGTTAACTACAAAATATTTTTCATCATTTATGTAATATCTCAAACAATAATTCAACAAAAATTTCTCAGATTCAGCATAAAATTTAGTTTTTAGTTTTGCTTTCAGAAGTATTGAAATGAAATCAATAATAATATTTTGTTCTGGCCTATAAATATATTCCAAAAATTATGAAGTCTAAATTTAATGCTGTAAGGTAACATATTCTGAGAAATATTCTGGACACACCAAATTTTAAATAAATGAATGAATGTTTCTATTTTCCACGATCAACTAAGACTTATTTATGAAGTTTTGAATGTTAAAAATTTAGAAAAACTCAACATTTTCATAATCTCAGGCCAATTAATCTTGAAAAACCTGCGCGCTGATTGGCGTATTTTCTTTGAAACGATCGATGGAAAATCTAAAATTATCCTTTTTTTTTACTGAATAGTGATATTCAAATTTTCATAAATCAGTCAGTTTAGGTGATTGATTTAGTTGATTGCAAATTAACTCTTTTTATTTAAAATATTAGTGTTTCAAGAACATTTTGTTAATCGTGATTTCCACAGCAGAAGCTTTATGTAAAATCAAAAATTCGTTATTTATTAGAGCATTTATTGTATCAAGTTACATAAAATATTATCATTTTCCATTTAGACCATTTTAACAGATCTGTGTCTTACTAAAGGTTTACAAATTAGCTGTATGGCCATGATTTGAATGGATATCCTGTTCATATTAAACAAAACTTGCCTTAAAATAAAACTGATTTATTGGATTAATAATAGTATAGAGAGTGTAAAAGATCATGAAATAATTTTTCTTGAATTTATTTTTTAGAATAAATAATATTTCATATTTGTTTCATTTCCTACAGACACGTGCCGAAAATCATATTTTTGCAGATGTCATTTCCAAAAAGATTTAATTTATTTTTAATTGGAGCTTTAATCAATGTGATGGCAACACTTTGAAAAAAGCTAATTTTTTTCCATGAATACGAAATGTGCTCTTACAGCTTAAATTTTATTTTTATTTTGTACGAAAAAAATTGTTGAAAAATATAGTTAAAATATTTATTTAAAAATTAATTAAAAATAGAAATTTAATTTTAAGGTTAAAACATTGGTATCATTTAAAAGATAAAATTTTGATCTTTAACTTGATGTAAAAATCTTTTTTGTGCGGTAATATTTTCGGAAGTTATAGCAGAAACGCGCCAAATTTTCGCTTAATTTTTAAATAAATAAAATTCTAATTAAATATTTGAAATAATAACACTCAGGTGCACATTTCTGACCTCCAAGGTATACACGTGACAAATTTGGTAGCTGTAGGTCAAACGGTCTGGCCTGTAGAGCGCCAACACACACACACACACACACACACACACACACACAGACATTGAGCTTTATTATAAGTATAGATAAGTATAGATTAGCAACTGAAAGAATCTATTGTGTGATCAACTTACATAATATTTTTCACATATAAAAGTAGTATTAATAAGGATAACTCATAGGCG
The DNA here is from genome assembly GCA_026543865.1 of Argiope aurantia. NCBI lineage: Eukaryota > Metazoa > Arthropoda > Arachnida > Araneae > Araneidae > Argiope > Argiope aurantia. Next base: position 224,161 of record JAPMOR010087077.1, read on the forward strand.
CAGTCAATCACAGATAAATTCCGTTATTAACAATGATTTCATACTGTTTGATGCCAATTTTGCCAAAAATTAAGAAAACTGGCATCGGGAGAGAGACATTGAAGAGATTCATTGAAACATGAAAAGAGTGACATCGATGGAGGAATCTGAAGATAATAATTTTGAGTTTCTTCCAGCAGATATGAGAATTGTGGAGATGGAGGAAGTAATCTGTGATAATCTATGTTTAATTTTGTAATAGATATGTATATTCTGATCGATTGAAGGTAGGATTCTGAAATGAGGTACTGCTATACGTTCGAGAGATTGATGGAATGGACAATGTTTTTTTTTCAATGTGACTAGTTTAAATAGTACCAATTTGATTAAATAAAAACTTGCTTTAGTAATGATAGTATGTGATTTACGAGATTGAGATAAAAGCCGTGCAGCCAGATCCTATCATTGAAGTAGATTTTTTTCAATTATTATAAATATCAGGAAAGAAAAATGTATTGAATAGAAGATTGAACGTACTACTTGAAGTGATATTTCTACTTTCTACTAACAATTTAGAGTCTTTGCTCATTTTTAAGTCTTAAATATTTCTTTCTCATGTTTCTTTACCCGACAAAATTGGGGATGAAATTATTATAAATTACTCTAAATTAAAAGTAGTAAATAGTTATGATAGTTTATGTGTGATATTCCATGAAATAGTTATTTATTGTTAAATAGTACAAAAAAAAACCCACAGCATTTTGGGGATGTTGAGAACGGATGACAAAATAAATTCATAAACATTGGTTCCTCATTATTTCAAATATATCATCTTTAAATCAGTTCGCTAACCTGAATTTTGCATCAGAAGCCAAAACACGCGTTTTATACCTGTGAGCAATTTAAAGTTTACAGGAGCAATTGTGATGTAATTGAGACTTATTAATTAGTATATCAATTAGTAAAAAACATAGTTAAATGAATCCATCAGAACAATATTTTGCATTTACATAAATATATAGGCCAAATTTTTATCTTATGCAATCGTTTTAAATAAAAGAAAATGGTAAAATCTATAAAAATCTTTCCCAATTACCCCAATTGGCTTTATTTAATTAAAATTATATACATATGAATTATAATAAAAAAGATATTTTCATTTATGTATCAATCCTAAATAGATAGAAAAGCCAATGAATATATAATATCTTTATTTATAATTATTAATACCTTTATCTTTATCTATTTATCTATTTATCTTATTTATAATTATTCTTTATTCATAATTATTCCCTCAATTAATGGATATTTGATTTAACGCAATAAAAAATTGGAATAATTTTTGAGTTAATTCAAGGGTTACAATTTCCCTAATAAAAAACGCTTTTTATAGATTTTTTATTGAAAAAAAATGCAAGAAGTGGAAATTTTTTATATAAACGGTTAAACTGAGAAATTTTTAAATGAGTATTCAAACGTTTAAAAATGATGAAATTGCAAGAAAGTTTTGAATAACAAAACTGAAACATACTTGCACGTAGGTAACAAGTTCTAATATAGAATCAAGCACATAATTTTATGTTTTGTGCTCGTTATTCAAAAGAGAAAGACATTATCATTGTATCTGAACAGGCTTTGTACGCAAATATCTACCTACGCATTTACGAAACCTACATGTAAATTAGCTTTATAAACATGTTTCCAGAAAGAGCATATATGTTGGTAACTTTTTTTCCTAACATCTGCCAAAAGATTCTTGACTTGATCAACTATTTAGTTTATATTGAGGTATTTGGAACCTTAGTATTAAAATAGTTATAAATTTTTTGATATGACTTTTAATTAACACTAAATGTAAAATTAACACTAATGTAAAATTATGTTAATTCTAATTTAATGTAAAATTGTTTAGAACACTTGAATACCATTGATATAGCATATATGCCGCAATGAAATTTATGTATAAAAGTTTTAAAATGTGTTAAAATAAAAAATAGTTGTGTTAAGAAACATTATATTATTTTTTAAATCAAATTATTTGTCATCAGATATTTTTGAGAAAAGAGTTTTATATTGGCAAAACTTATGAAAGAGTTTTTTCTTATGAGAGCTATACTAGTTTGGGGAGATTTTTGTCAATTCTAGGAAAGATTTTGAAAATACCTATACAATCGTTGCAATAATATTGATGTTACAATAAGACACTCAACTTTATTGATCAATATGGAACAAAAACATATAACACTCATAAATAATCTATAAATGATTCAGAAAAATTTTCCTATATATCGTCAATTAATCTGCAATAACTTTCGAAACAATTCTTTATTACTCAAAACAATGTTAATATACATTTTTAAGTTGTTCTATCATCTGAGTATAGCTTCCAATCAGTTTTAGCCAAGACAGAAAAAGAATACTTTCATGCTGTAAAGACTTGCCACTCTTTTCAATATAAATCTTTTGGGAATACAAAGGCTGTCAAGATAATGCTTAGAAACAGGATATATATATTCTTTCACAAGATGAAATTTGCATGCGAAAAGAGGAACAATTTTAGAGAACATCTGCTTGAATTGTCAATCTTACAAGAATATTTTAAGATATCGAAAAAGAAAAAGATAAAACGTTTCACATTGCTTTTCAATACAAAACAGCATTTTCTGAGACAAGTATAATAAATTGAATTTGCTATTTTTGGTAATAACCCCATATAGTTAGTTTCTTTATAAAAGAGATACAATTTCTTTAAAAAGTACTTTGATACTTTTGGAAGTTTTTCATAACATATCAGTGTTTCCATTAAGAAAAAAAATGAAATGACTAGATTTTTTTACTTGTGATATTCTGTATATTTGTTATTAAAAATTATATAAACTTTAAATGGTGGCTTGATAAGCAATTGAAAGAGGACCTCTTTGGATCATCATATTTTAGTGTTTGAGACTGGGAAAAAAATTCCAGGTTCATTTTTCAGTCATCAACAGATATTTGCAAAAGCAATTTTTTTTAAAAAGTTCGATATTTGATCAATATACCAGTATTCAAATCAATTAGAAAAGATTCAATGAATAGAGTGTATCAAATCCACGGTTAACAAATCTTAATGTATTCATAACGTGGCAGATAAAAAAGGGATGATAAATGATCCTAGAAAATATATTACTTGACAAAGCATCAATCGAAAAGATTCTGAAACAACTGTAATGAACCAGTCCATATCGGATCAAAAGTTGAATATCTTCAAATAGAAATAATGCATTTTTTCGTGAAATCAAGAAGATATACATTTTTAGTTGTTTTCAATGTATGCTGTTAAAACGAATGATGCGAGATAAAGAAAGTAATTAATGATAAATGTCCTGAATTATCACATAATTTAGGAAATCTTAAGCAGTTAATTCAAAATGATATTGAAGATCACGCGCATCTTTAATGACACACAAAATTTATTAAAATTTGATTGATAAATGCTGTTAACACCAATCTTGAATTTATGACATCTAATTATCATTGATTTAAGTTTCCGCAAAACCCTTTGACAGTTAGAAAATAGATGAATCAGACAATTACATATTTAATAACACTGCAATGCATGATGACTGCATCAGGATGGTTCATATTCGCAATGCACCTAATAGACGAAAGATAATCAAAATAGCACAGCTTTAATATTAATCACAATTGGAGAAAAAAAATTATTTTCTTCCAGAATCATGACCATTAAATTATATGTAAGAAATTTAATTGAAGGTAAATATGGCGAATTTTCCCAAGATAGCAGCTGGTCGTCAAAAACGGCTAGTTATTTATAAAAAAATCATTCATTTTTTAAACGATTAGTTTATTTAACTTGGGAAGAAAACAAAAAAAATTGCAATAACTTAATATATGTGTCGTATGAACACTTTTTTAAAATATTAATAAATATATATGCGAGTATAATGATTTTGATTACAAAACTTTAAATCTGAAACAAAACTCTAAATAAACATAAAATTAAAAAAAAATCACATCCGTTACAAAAAAAAAAAAAAAAAAAAAAAAAAAAAAAAAAAAAAAAAAAAAAAAGAAGAAGAAGAAGGATGAACTGTAAAACTTGTAAGGATTGTAAAACTAATAGAAGTCGGCTCCAAAAACTGCTTTTAAATTTCGGTATCTGAAAGCGTACATTTATCTGAAACAAATGGAGAAAATTGAAACACTTTAATAAAGGCGAAATGGGTTTAAAAATATTTATATACAACAACGTTTATTTAAAATCAACAGCGAGAATCTATCGAATTAATTATCAAATTATTATAATAAGCTGTCGAATCAATAAGAATTAAAATCAACAACAATAACGGAAAAGTTCATAATATTAATTTTTATTCTGAAAATTCTTAGAATATTAAAAATTACCAGAAACTGAGAAGTGCAATATGAAATAAAATGTAGAATGGTTACCTGGCATATCATAATATATTAATAATCATACATCTGTTTCTATTACTATTACACGGAAACATGTTATTGTTTCGTGTAGAATGTTATTGGCGCTTACGAAATTGGGTATGTAAAGAATAAATGTATGTTGTATTTCAACTTAGCAGTGCATAGAATGTCAATCAGCCTATTTGAATTTTATATTGAATAAATTTACAGATTATTTAATTATATACATATATATATTGATACATTTTAAAAAATAAATAGGTCTAAAGCTGGCTTCCATGAAACTTGCTTTCGCCATACATGTTTCTAATTAATTTAACCATACATTTTATAGAATAAAGTATACATTTTAACGATTTTGTATCTTACGTTTGAATTTTATTTATTAAAAAAGCTTAACATGAAAGCTTTTAATTTTAACAAAAACAAAAAAAGAAACTGCTTTTACTACTTATTTTTGAAATTTATTTAAAAAGTATAACATGAAAGCTTTTAATTTAAAAAATGCTTTAGCTACTTATTTTTGGTTATGAACAAATGAACTTTATAAGTGGGAAGTACTTTCATATTGATTTGAAGAAAGCTTTTTCACGGTGCTACAATGTTATCAAATGAAACATAGCCTTCATAGCGTTACAATTGAGGGCTTGGATGGTCATTTTTTTTAAACGTAGACTTTCCACAGCTATGTTTTTTTAAAAAAATTATCTGATAGATATGCCAAATATAGTAATTAATTTTATAACGTATGAGCATATGAGCCAAAATTTATATTGGCACTTGATAGATTGAATTTTCCTCCAATTGATTTCAGTTTTTTTTTTCGTAATTGATCTTGCTAAATGTTCTTCAAATGCCACATCATTAAGTGATTCAATTTTTTTAGTTAATTATAAAATATGAGAACTTGAGATAAAGCATCGACTAAATCATGCCCTGGATTGGATCCAAAAGAGGATGACGTTTCTAGTTCTTATGTCAACTAATCTGAGCATATCAAAAGAGATATATGAGAAGATAAAATATGAGACTTCAGAAATAAATACCTCAGAAAGTTTCTAAAAACGAAGTGTACTTATAACGTGCTCATAAACAAAAGATCCTGCTTATGCAATAATAGCCAAAAAGATGAACTTTCCTATTCCGAAATGCAATATTGGATTTTCAATATTTCCGCTTCATCAAGCGAAAGGAATCTGAAATGCTCTGTAAAAGAAAATGATCTTTAAAATGCTTTCAGAAATTTTCATTTTGGTTTCCAGAAAGTAATATAATCACAATTAGGATAGTATTTATTTTTAAAAATTTTTTTCCTTACAATACTTTCGGTTTAATGTGAATTCCAAACCATCAGAAAAATCGCATAAATGAATTTTCAGTATCCTTGAATACATGTAAAATATACCTCGGTAGTGTTAAGTTACTGCAATTTTTTCGAAAGCTTCTTTTATATCATTGGGATTTTATCGAAATTTCAGAAGAAACATGATGTCATATATTTGTTAACCTAATAGTAAAATGTCATATATAATTTGTTAGACTAGCGTACTGTTTTCGAGCTGTACTGTATTCAGACTCGTAGTGACATAATTCAGAATGACCTATAATTCATAATTTCGATTTGAATATACAATTTCGGATGTAATCAGAATCAAGTACAATGCACAGAATTTGAATTATAAATATTTTTGACAAACATATAGAAAAAATTTCCACAATGCTTTTACCCAAAATAAATTATTACGTTATAAATTACCTGTGTAACTTGTTAATTGATTTAATTAATGAGAGACTGCCTTTAGACGTAATTTAAAATCGTGAATTTAATATCCACAACACGGCAATTGGCTCTTATCGTATCAGTGCTTCTTGAATTACTAGATTATATATTTGTAAGTGCACTTGAAACCTAAATGTCTGTGCTAATTAAAAAACGGCTTCAGAAATATCACCCTGATATCTCAATGACGATATTGTTAAACCATTTCTCAATATTCGAAAGAAAAAAATTCTAAGCAGCATTCATATGAAGTGACAAATATTTTTCAAAATCTATAAATAACTACTTCATAATATTATTTAATTTAAACTTTAAATAGCTGTCTATATAAGATTATTATTTATCTACAACTCCAAATTCATTTAGATAAATTCTTATGGAAGATTAGGCTTTCTTCTTCAAACCTCTGATTATGTCCCATAATATTTTTACTTCGAAGCTGAAATAAATGGATATATTCCCCCAAAAAGATAATGCCGATTGAAGGTTTAGTGTTTGCATTGGCGACAACATAGCATCAAAAGAAAAAAGTCTAGAAATCTTAAAAGCAAGCAGATTTCGCAACAAACATTTATCTCCTTATGTCAGTGAAAGTAAATTAGATATGAGTTTTTGCTTAGTTGCGATGTGCCTCGCGCATTGGTATTTATTTGCAATATATCAATTCATGTTAACTTTGTGGGGACCGTTTTAAGCATTTTTAGGTGTACAGTAGTATGTAAATGGTGGAAAAAAAATTTACAATCTCGGAACTATATTTTAGTCATTCGTCGTCCTACCTTTTAAACTTCCAGCAATGTTCAAATGTTATGTTATATTGCATATTGATGCATTTATGTATATATATATATATATATATATATATATATATATATATATATATATATAATATTTCCTGATCTTTGTTTTGCACATTATTATGCTTCGAAAAGAATAATAGCAAAAAAAAAAGAATTAAAAGAACAATCGTCATCTAAAATACATAAATAAAACAGAAATCGAAATTAAACGTAGGTAGACCCCACTTTATTAAGGTATTGGGATGAAGCGAGCGGACTACTTTCGAGCATTTATAATACACATAAAAAATTAAATACACACAACAATACAAAAAATTGTATGTACATACAAAAATTAAGAAACTAAGGAAATATTTTTCACAGAATATTTCTTTAATTTCTTAATTTTTGTATGTACATATAATTTTTTGTATTATTGTGTGTATTTAATTTTTTTTATGTGTATTATAAATGCTCGAGCATCAGTTTTAGGAGAACATGGTGGTGGTCTTTCAAATATGCCATCTGATGATGAACTAAATGGACCTTGACCAGCAGCCTTAACAGCTGCAACTCTGAATCATATTCATGATTTTCCTTCAAGCCTGTAACACGGAAAGTTTGGTCTGTAATTGTTGTTTGACATGCTGCTGTCCATCTGTCTTTGCCCTTATCCCGCTTCTCAATCCAGTAATCCAAAATTCTAGCACCACCATCGTGCTCTAGTTTGGTCCAACAAAGGTTGACAAAATCAACTCCTACTTCAACAACATTTGGTGATTCTGGTGCTCCCGGAGGGTCGAAAGGCAGTTTTGAAATTATTGGGTTCACATCTTCAAGTGGAGCACTTTGACCATTTTTGAAACGGCTTGACATTTTGATTTATTGAAAAGTAACAAGGCAACGTGAATTTCACTGGTTATTTCTTTAGGGTGTGCAGTTAATAGTCATGATGAGGACATTCATTTAATAATTTCAAAAATTTAGCTTGGAGTATTAAAACTAGTCAGACTTGTCAAAAATGTTGAGAAATTGTAAAACGAAAAAAAAAAAAAAAAAGGTTCACACTGGTTGTGGAAGCGTTCAGATTAACGATCTTTACACTTTTCAATATAATTAGAGACCTAGCAGGCAATTTTAGGATTTATCAAGTCAGATTTATTGCATTATAAAACATAGCTCATTCGACACTTTAACACGAAAAATATTTGAATATTTTAGTACTTGCATCTATTATAAATTTTAGATTTTACTTCATTTGGCTATGAAGTCTGAAGTTTATATATCAACCACTATAAAAGTATTCAAAGTAAACCTTGTTCTTAATTTTGCATTTCTAGATTCAGAAATGTAACTGGACATGTTTAAGAAAAAGGTCTTAAATTACCAATTTCCTGCTATCTTTATTAATGCACTATTTTTTAATAACTCTACAATTTTTACTTTTTTTTAATACGATAATACAAAATATCTAATTATATTATCATATGTAGAAAGAATAAAAATAAAAGTTAATATTTTAAGAAAGAATTAAAAAAAAAGTTAGTATTTCAAGAAAGAGTAAAAAGAAAAACCAAAAAAATCTATAAATAAAAGTCGAACACTTTACTGCTAGATTACAGTCTTTACGATTCTTCATTTGCAGTTCACGAACTTTTGTAAACCGTACATATTTATGTTGACATATGAATTAAAAAATATATAAATTAACACCTCAAAATTATATGCAAAAAATTTATAAATTAATAATAAAATTAAATCATTATATAATTAATGTAAGCTACACGGTCAAAAACGTTCAGACAATTTTTCATTGAAATTACGCTTATAAAATGTTGTATTTTAAATGCACAGATAAAAACAGAAATAATTTAAAAATTCTATAGCTCTATAAGAATTTATCACAATAAATATGTGTGGTATCTTTGGAACTCTAATGGTATATCCATAAACAACTATTCTACATACCCGAAGTCGAAAAACACTGATCTGAACAACGAAGGCTTTACAAAATGAAAGAAATCTTCTTTTAAACAATAGAATTCTACTAAGTAAAAAAACATTGCATAAATAACAAGAGCAAATTTCAAATTCGTTTCTACTTTCGAAACGCTTCATCACGGTTTGGTTCTGGGGAAAAAAAAAACAACAACTTCGGGTTTCTCCGCTCTTATCTGAAAAGAGCGAGGTGTAAGGAATGGAGTTATTATCCTCTTTTCGAAAAAGATGTCTTAAGTATGTTTGAGATTTCATTGTTCTTGGAAGATGGCCAGAGGGGAACGCAGAGCACGTAAGACAATAATGCGTTTTAGCTTGAAGAGTCTCTTAAGCCTGACAAATGAAATGGAATTTCTTGGTTCAAAGAAGGCAGGAAAAGACAAAGAATTTAATGCGAAAAATTAAGCTGAGATACTGATTGTTTCCCGAGACGCTTTCCCAAAAATATGCAATGATTCCTGTTTTTAAATCTTAAATTAATGCTAAGAAAGAGTCTTTATTTGCATTGTTATTTATTTTTCAAATATATATTTTTCCCGTGAAGCTTTTAAGTCATATGAAGATATTTGCAGAATTTATTTTACCCTATTATTTTTACATAATTGTCAGTTTAAGCTTGCTACGAATATTGAAGATCTCTGTCAGATAAGTATCATAGGAATTAAATTCGAATGTCAGTTTATGCTGATTTTAAGTATTCATATTTTTTGTAAAAAAAGTTTTGCTGCTAATACTTTTCTACTTCTCATAACTTAGACCTTAAAACAAAGTTTTTTTTTCTTTTGAAAGACAGAAGAAACGTGGGAGATATATGCAGATTTAACAGAAAAGATTGTAAAATCTTAATGAATAATTTTTAAAACGGATAATCGCCTGATAAGTGAGTTTATAAAATGATTATCCATTTGTCATATGAAATATTTTGTTTGCAGACGATAGCATCTTAAAACTAAATCCCTGGTTGGATCCCTTATAATTTCTATCCAATTAAAAATGACCGCAAATGAATATAAATTAAAAATAAAACACACATGATTAACATAGAGATATTGCATTATATTTGGCATACAATAGAAATTAACTACAAGAAAGGAAGATGAAAATCATGATGATGATGAAAATCATCATCATAAAAACTACAAAAATGTAAAGAAAATGAATACATTGTATATATTGTTACAAACCTGCAATTTTAAGTCATCGGTATTGGACGGAGTCCACGTGTCGTGTCGGTGGTCCCAGAGCTTGGCGACCATTTGGCGACTTTGGTGCCAAAATGGATTATACCCAAAACATTGAGAATTTTCCCGATCCGTCCAGTAGGAACCGAGATACACCTCGAACGTTCCTGATTGGTTGAGAGGCTTGTAGCCCCACCTCCTGAGACCTCTAAAAGGGTCCGCAGCTACCAGAGCAATCAAGTCAGAAATCGAGAGCCGAAGAAGAGTAGTCGGAAGTAACGGAGCGGAATAGTCGGGAGTAGTAGTCGGAAGCGACAGAGCAGAGTAGTCGGAATCGACGGTGAAGAACTGGTCTCCCAGGGAGTAGCAGAGTAGCGACGGAGTCAAGCTAGTGCTGAACTGAGCTGTGCGCTATTGTCTGCAGTAGAGTTTTGTTGTGTGTGCTGCTGTTGCACGTCTCGCGGCTGAAGATAATTGATTTCTCTGTGCTGTATATAGTTGTCGTCTTTGTGTTGTCCTGTGAGTCTTTGTGTAAATAAACGTCGTTGTTTTATTTTCTACTGCCGCCTGCTGATAGAGCGTTCTCCACATGATATAACTTCCACTATCCAAACGAACTAACGATAAAAATTCTTCATATATATATATATATATATATATATATATATTGTTTAATATTTTTACTAAGACATAATTTTTAATTATGTCTTAAACCTCTTAAAAAAATTAGGAATATAATTGAATCTTAGTAAAATTAATTTATATATAACTATTGAATAAATAACTATTATTTTCTATGCAACAACTAATGTGTCTTGAAAAAGAGATTGTAAAAATTATTTTATAATTAAAATTATAAATAATTTTTTAAAAATGATAATTTCAGAACTTCTGCCTAGCCTTCTGTGCCTTACCCCTGAATGTCACACAAAAGAAAGTACACTACAACTATACAAAAACAACCCTCAAAATATAATCGTGTGATTATTATTTAGAAACATCTGACTGCGGCCCAAAATGACGAGGTCCGTCACAAAATAGTGATAGTGTTGCTTTTAAAATGGGACGTTAATATAACTAAACTGAACTTCTGATGTCGCTAAGAGAAAAGGCAAAATTTTCATTTGTTTCTAATTGATTGAATACTTAATTAATTTAGGAAAGTTGATAGCATTTTTTCTCTTATAAGTATGTAATACGAGTGATAGTTACTAAGGAGGAGACGTGGAACATACATACGTAGCTAAGATAACTTTTTTTCTTATCAAAATAAGCAAACCTTTTTAATTTATAGAATTTTATTTTATAAACACACGATTATATATATATATATATATATATATATATATATATATATAGCATTAATAATACATTTTACAGGAACTTGAAAAATTACAATCCTTAAAAACTGAAATGGAAAGAAACCTTTTCAGTCTCAACCACAACTTGCATTAAAATCAAGAATTTTAACAATCTTGAAGGGTAGAAAATATAAATCTTTCACCCAGAGTAAAACTCAGATTTCCAATTTTGCACTCAAACTGTCAAAAGTTGAAATATATATTAAGCTGTGAGCAATAAATTTATTCAAAAAGTTTCATATTTCTATTTTGAGTTTGAAGATATTTGAAAATCTGTCACTTGTTTTTACTTTGGCTTGCTAATTCTTCATTTTATTGTACTTTCTTCGTTTAATTTACTTTCAAAAGTAGTTTTTATTTCGTTTAAACTCAATCACAGATACAAACTCGCTGTGTTCCACTAAACGAAATTTAATGGCAGAACATATTCTTTTTTTAATTTTTATTTGTGATGTTACAGAAAATGGAACAATATTAATTTTAAAAAGTATTCTTTGATGTTTACAAAACTAATTATTTTTGTACAGTTTCCTTTTAAGTTTATTTTAAAATAAAAGATGCAAGCGAATATAATTGGATTTAGAATAGAAAAAGAGAAATACCACATTTAATTATTTATGATACAAAAGAGAAGACAGTCCAGTCTCCGCTCTAAGTTTTCAAACTCCTCATGAGGAAATAAATAAAAATATTTTATTTACATTCTGCAATTCCTCAAAAAACGTGAAACTGAATAAGTAATTTAATTATTCCTTTCTTAATATTCTGCTACTTTCTTTAGCATTTTTTAAATTTTAAAAGTATTTTATGAAGAAAGTAAGAGCAGAATTAAATATATATTAAAATTTTATTTGTCCTAAAGAGCGTTATAGCAATTCAATTCTAATGAAACAAGAACAGAATTAATGTGCTCCTTCGATCTCACAATAATTGTATCAGTTGAATTTAATTTGTGTTATAATAATAGTAGCAAAACATATAGAAAAAAATATTTATTATTAAAGACTAAATTAAATTAAACAATCAATTAAAACATTACTTCTAATTTTTAGTTGTGAGTATAGATAATATATCATTACCTTGTATTTAACTTGTAGGTAGAATCCCTTGACTACGAAACTTTTTTTTAATTATTTTTTTCCCTAAAGAAATAATTTGAGGGCATTTGAAGCTCATTTAATACATTTTTTTTTCCAAAATTTGGAGCAATGTATATTTGGAGCCTCAATGGTTTGATTTTCTGATTTTATATCTTTTCAGGTAAGAGGATTATATGAAAGTTTTTCCAAGTTTCTTTTCTACTATCTTTACATTTAAATCAGTATTAGAATAAGATTCACTTTTACAATAACTTTTGGAAGAGCGTTTCGAAATTTTTGAAATGGTTTTCACTTGTTTTGTATCTAAAACAATTGCACTTGGCTTCATCTTTTCGTTCTATTTTTATGCATCAAGAGCGGTACAAATGCAATTCGATCATCGCTTGAAAACTCTCTTTTCCCTCTTATTTTTACAATGGATTGATATCAACTGAAATAAAACAATTAATTTTGATTCTCGGATAAAATTTGAAAAATAATTATAATTCATAATAATTAGATTTAACCAAAAATTGAACGATGTATTAAAACAAATAGCAGATATCATGGAACATTGATTTTGACTGAAAGCTTCGCTATTTTGCGCTGCAACGTAAGTTACAGATGCATTTATCGTTCCTGCATTATTAATTCCCGTTTAGATTTTCACTTGATGCTATTATTATGGGGCAGAAAGCTGTTATTTGGCCTATCCTTAAAGTGACATAAGTTACTGCAAACGATAATTCAGAAGAATGGTAGCATATTTGATATACGATGCACAACTCTAATGGAACAAAAAAGAAATTTAATATGTGATTTGGTAATTTGACTAGCCCTTTAAAATATACAAATTTCGGGCTGCAGGAAATTCCAAAGAACCTAATGATTAATGATAACGAACCTAAATGATTTAATATCAATTAGGTTCGAATATCGAATAATTAGGTCGAATATCAATTAACAACTCTAGTTTTGGTAAAAAATAGAACAATTTCTTGTCAAGGACAGACCGGTGGACAAATGAATGCGGTTATAGGTCAAACCTGCTATTTTATTATGGAACTAATATCTCTTACTGACCATTCTATATAATAAAATGAAAATAAGAAAATGTTTCTAACTCAATATTCACCGTTTCAGAAGGTATAATCCAAAATTAAGCAACCTTAACTACAAAATAAATTTAACAATTAATATTATCCTTTATGCACATAATTATTTTATTAATAGCAAAGCAACAATAAAAACATATTAATAATATAAGAAAATAAGCAGAAAAAATTGAAAACGAACATAGCTAAGAACAGAACTACGAAGACAAGAATTTTCAGTATCGCAATATAAAAAGACTAGCTTTTCAAATGAAATATTCTTTTAAAAATTTAAGAATTTTTCAATTAAAGCATAGAAACCAAATTTTAATTATTCAGTGATGTTCTATAAACATTTACTCTTGAATGTTTTAGGAAAGATGGAGGCTGCACAGGAAAGCGGCTTCGCTATAGGGTATCAGTTTCGAAAGATAAATTTTAGTTGTTTTTGGTATCGAAAATTATAACAATGAGTAGAAAATTCAATTATTAAATTTTTCTGGACACAATTGTGATTTAATGAAATGTCTGTTATATAAAGAGTTAAAGAGGTTATTATTATCAATTTTGTACATCAAACCTAAATACAGGATTCAATAAGAAACTCGAAATCTGAAAAAATATGGCCTTTCTTGATCGCATAATAACATTTGTCAGACGATATTTGGGTTCAAACCCTGTAATTGTCAAGATCAATCGCCTTAAGGCCCGCAGAGTAAAATGTTCAAATAATAGCAGTGAAAAATGCATGCGACTGGCGCTTATAAAATGTTGCAGATCGAGAAGACTTCTTAAAAACACAGACTTTTATTTCTTGCGACAAACAAACATTTAATACATTATAACATATCACACCGACACAAACAACGAACACAAGTTTTAAAAAAAAGAGAATCTGCATCAATCTACGTCTAAGCATGGGCGCACACGCGCTTCCGCTCTTAGAGTGAAAAAAACATTTGCATAAAAGTGTCAAATAACATCTTGCATAAATAATTGGGAGCATTCTTTTATTTCATGTGATAAATCGATTCGAACGGGGTTCGAATCATCAACAGTTTGTGTACACGCATTCGGATGGAAAGAAAAACCCAATATGAAACGAGCATCCTATTTCTGCTAACAACATTCAATTACAGACTCCTAAAATAAAGAATATAAACAAAATATGCAAAAAGAACTATGTTTAGCAAGCATTTCTTTATAAAAATGCATTACTGCATATGTGAATTTCATGAATAAATTTTTAGTTTTAAGCTTAAATTAGCTATCATATATTTTTGAATATTTATAAGATTATGATAATGAATGAAATAAATATTATTCAATAAAAAATAAAATTCCCATGTTTTTGTTAAGTTCAGAGCAGATGCTTTTAAAGAAAATATTTCAAGAACGAGCTTAAGAATTCTTGATTTTTGGAATAAAATTTATATGTTTTCTATCGATTTAATCTTACTCAAAAAAATAAAATTATCCTTTCTTTTAATTAAAAAGTGAAAACGATTTTTTGAAAGTTACTTTAAATTCTTAAACAAGTGCTGTCTGCCTATTCAAGTGAAAAGAATTTGAGTCAAAATTCTTTCGAAGAGTACTTTTTCAGATTTTAAAATTTTTTTAATGGTTCGAGTGGCTGAATTTCTAAAAGGAAAATCATGTTTCGGAAGCTGTTGTTCAACTCAAACGGACTCTAGTATTGAGAAAAAGTTTCTCTTTGAGCAAAGGATGATTTGCTGTATGCCATATGCATATATTAAAAATAAAAATAAACCAATGCTGGCACTGAATTGTAGATGCATATTTAATATAGTTTTTTTTACTTTTTTATATACGAAATATAAGAAGATAATGTATAGTAATCGTCAAAAACTTCAAACTCGAGATTTTGACGAATTTCCACGCTTCAGACCTCACTGATTTCGAAAGATTCATTTTTTGTTAGTATGTCTGTCCTTCCTTGAACGCCTGAATATTAACTATGCTTTACATTTTAGAATTCTGCCAAATTTTGAACGAAATCCATTCCAAGAAATTCTGTCTGACCTACTATCCGAGCGCAAGTGAACATGATGAATACAAAATGTAACGAGTTAGATAAATAGAATTTGGTAAGCAGGTTTAGCATTTCAAATACATATTCTTCTCTTTTGAATTACATCTGTTAAAGTGTAAACTGATTGTTCATCAGTACTTTTGCGCAAATGTAAAAGCAGTAATTTAAAAATGGAAAGATTTAAAGAAATGAAATTTGGTATGTAATCTTGTAATTACAATTACAATTCTATGTCAAATTTTTGTTTCATTAGATAGAAAAAAAATGTCCAAAATATGAGTTCGTTTTTCTACACTGGTGTGCAAAACTTAAGCAACAGGTATGTTTTTTGCCATAACTTCACGAGAAATCATATGAGAGACTTGAAATTCAGAAATGAGATGCAGCATTTTGTTCTGAAAGAATGACGAAAGCATAGTTGCGCAGAAATGAATACAATGCATACAGTATGGAATCAAACAAAAAAAAGGCTTTATTGAACTCATAGTATCGTTACACATGATTGTCTGTCCAAGAGGAAGAACAGCAAGCAGATGTTCCTTAGTATGGGATATGCC
>JAPMOR010087077.1:245458-269985 GCA_026543865.1 Argiope aurantia
AATTATGTTTAATTTATGAAACAAATGTAAATGTTTCCTTTTTTGAGAGTGTAAAACATATTTTCTTTTATTTTTCATGATGGATTATTTATTACTTTTTTGTTGTTGTTGTTGTCCATAAGCATAATTTTTGAATCTTGAATCTTCTTTGAACAGGAGAACAAGTAACAATTAATTAACAAGATAAATTTTAAAACTTCTTCTTCTATTATTGTACATATAAATTGATTGTACAAATCAATACTTTAAAAATAAATGGGATGCTGGCGAAAGAACTAGAAACTTTTGCATCCATTTTTAACAGTGAAAAATAATACATTTAACATGTTACAAATTTTACTAGTTGTTCTTTTCTTCCGTTATGAATTTCTCAAATATTTATCACACTGCTTAATTAGTTCTTAGCTTTCAGAGGAAAGACAACCCTAAGTCATGAGAATTAAATTAATTGTAAAACCGATAGACAGAGGAAATGAGGATCGAGTTATTTTTCTCTGGCAGTGTTATCTCCAGTGACGTTCTTTCACGTTCTCCTCGAAGATTAATATTTTTTATTGTTATTCGAAGAAAATTTTATTAGATAAATGATCATCCGGTATGCAAGATATTAATATCATTCACTTTCATCTCCACATGAGTATAATTTCTATTTCATGCCATCGAAGATGAAGAAGATTTCTTCATTCATTCTTGCTAAGTATGATTTTTGTTTTCCTTGCTTTTAACTAGTTTCACGCTTTACCGGATCTTTCTCTTCCTTGAAAAATTAAATACGAAGACGAAAGGAACGAGAAAAGAAAGCCCCTCTCTGCAAATTCCAACCACGTAAAGTAGAGCAGATCGAGTAAATATTGGAGTCGGCATTACAGCACACATTGCTCAGCCTTCAGACCGTTAACTGACATCAACAGAAAAAGGGCAATAAATTTTTATTTTCTCCACGACCAACTATTACTAAGAAACAGAAATAAAAATTGCTGACGCAAAGGCTGCTCTTATGATGAATTGGTCTATATTTCGAAAGTGGTTGGAAAAAGAGATGATGTGTGTGATTTAAACAGGTTGCTGCAGTCTCCCATATTCTTAAAAAATGAATTTACTCGACATTTGATGATTATCTGACTGACAAATTTATAAAGTTAATGGAAATAACATGATATTAAATGACTGGGTGAAAGTGGAGCTTTATGTATGTAAAGATTAAAAGACATATTGAATATTCATTCAATTTTTAAATGGATAGGATAGATAATAATTGTTCTATGTCTCCTAAGAAATTTTGTAAATATTAATATTCACTTTTATTGCACGATTCAGAACAGAAAGTCGTTTAAAGCAATAATTAATGGTTTTAAGAAAACGTGGATATAAACTTAAAAAAACAAACAAACCCGTACGCATGCAAAAAGTAAATAAAAAAAAATCGAATTTCTGCTTTAGACGCATTTTCCCAACCGACAGAAACAAAAATTTGACATAAAACTAAACTTGTAGTAATAAAATGCCATAGAAAATTTGACATTTAAATTATTCCATTTTTTGTGTTCTCGCATTTACATATTTCTGAAAATGCAGACCGACTAACGATCAACCCCCTTGTCGGGTTTGGCTCAAACTTAGATATCTGTCTACGCTATGGACGGTAAATGTGTGTACCAAATTTTATTTATCTAGATCTTTTAGTTTTGTAGTTATGAGGTTAACATATATTCGAACAGTCTGACTGACAGACTTCTTCTGAACGGAGTTTCCTTAGAATATGATAGAAATCTACAAATTTGGTATAAAGACTGTATATCAAATTCCATACGTCTAGCTCAAAGCGCTTTTAAATTATCTTTGTCACAGACAGACAGACTGACATTTTCCAAAAATGTGTTTTTCCAATGGGAGGTCTAAAACGTGGAGATTATCGAAATCTCGAATTTGAATTTTTTGTTGATTACTATATTTTCTCTATTCCACGTAAATGGTAAAGTAATAAAAAGTGTTAACTTAATCATTAACAATTAAAACAACTATTAACATTGTAAAAATCTGCTGAATTGTGGAACTAAATTAAGCTTATCATTAAAAGAAAGTCTTCATAATGTGCATTGCCTAGGGCCGAAAACACTTAAATCTGCCGCTAAAGTATCAAATATCTAAAATAAAAGAATAAATAAAATGTTAAAAGCTTGATAAATTTACATGAAGAAGCATTTTTCTTGAACAAATTGCAAATTACTTTATGAATCAAATTGCAAATTACTTTACTTACGATGTTTTAAAAGAACTATTACCATCTGCTAGTTACAAATTTATATCTAAATCATATAAAAATGTTCGAACAAGAACAATACAATATTGTAACAAGTTCTTAAAAAGTTACAATAATGAAACTATCTAAACATAGAAGAAAAAAATAGTCTTCTCAAAACCTGATTAATTATAAATATTAATATTTTTAATAATGAAATAATTTTAATAATGGAGAAAAGAAGATGACATTAAAAAAAGTTGCAGAAAATTTTAAACATAAACATGTTAAATATTAAAACAAAGGAAAAAGAAATATTATAATTTACACAATATAATATATAGAAAATTATACACTATGCAAAAAATAATTTGAAAAGATTTTTACAACCATCCTATATATTAATTTGTAGCAAAAAAAAAACAAAAAAAAAACAACACTTGAACAAAAACAATCAAAATTATGGCAGACATCAGATATCTTTAAAATCATTTATAAGCAATAACATTTAAACAATGAAAGGAAAGAAAATCGATATCTCAAAAGCTACTTAATTTGAAAGCGTAATGTCTTTTAATAAATAGAAATTTTTTGAGAATAAAGAAAAAAATGACGACAAACGAAACAGACTATTCTGTTAAAATATGATGATTCAGTTATTTCGTTGGACTATTACTTTATATGTTTTAAAATCTATGAATTATTCCTTATGGATGTTTCTTAAAACACCATTTTATTCATTCTTGTTGTTATTGATAACGACTTATTTCTTTTATAGTTATTGCCCCTTTTTAAAATTAAATATTTATCAAAAAAATTAAGAAATTTATTTTTACCTTTAAAAAAGATTTCGTTAAATATTTTTTTTATTATCAAGGCAGAAAAATAAATGTTTGTTTAAAAAAATACTGATGTTATACTTCTTTTTCTGTTATCTAAAATTATAAACTATAATTCTTTTTACATGCTATTATATTTAATTTAATACCTTCGGTTTCGGTATTAAATCTATCTCTAAAAGGTGCTATGGGTTTTGTTTTGTTAAAAGACTGTAATCTCGATTTCAGAATTATTTATTCATATTTTCATTTGAAATATTCGAAAACGTTTTAAGCAATTAAAAGTATCGGATATGGTATGTATCAAAAAGTAAGATTTCACTTGCCACCTAAAGTAATAAAATCAATTTTAAAATATCATAAAGTAGCATGTTAAAGAATGCGAGTTTGAAATCAAAGAATCAGAATCCTTATTTATTACACAATCTGAGGCCATGAACTCGCGTACATGAACTGAGGATTTACTAAATTATTGTATTTTAAATAGTTTTAAATATAAGTTAGAATCTTGGTTAAAAAAAAGATTAAATATGTCCAAGATACATGAAATTATTTGAAAATTAACTTGCAATAACTTGAATATATTCTTTTTTCACTTTAATTAACCAAAGTGTACATTTAGTAATACGAGAAGCTGAAGCTGATATTCAAATAGTTTAATATATCTCGAACATATTATATCTTTTTTTAACTTTCTGGCAAATTCGTAGCTTCGATTACTTTCATTGTCATTTGAATATAATCGGCTTTAGACAAGGCAAACTTTCCTGTTAAATTCCATAGCTGGTCAAACCTTTCACAAATTCCTAGAATTATTTTATCAAACGTAGAAAACAGCTTCCATCTCAACTCATTTTTTTGGGACATCTTTACTTCCGTCGACAAAAATGTGCTTACTTGTTTTGCGCGTCTGAGGTTCCATGGAAACGCCCTCACACATATTTTTTTGCATAACTTATTGCGCTGTCAATACCTCTCATACCATGTCAGTGCCATATACATTACTTCCTGAGCTCACAGTTCTTTTATTGAGTTATTTGTATGTAAATATTTGTGTATCGCTCATTTCATATAGCTCTGGTTGCCAGAGAGCCAAGGAAAAAAAAAAAAAAAAAAAGGGAAAATACGTGGTGTAAAATCTCCATACTTGTACCAAAACAAAACTCTACTTTTGTAGCAAGAGTCGAAAATGTAACCTATCTGTTTATAGTCCTTTTTCTTTGTAATATATTTTGCATAGTTCTGTTTTGTTTCTTTTGTAACTGAAACGAATTGTTCAAGAAAAAAATAAAATATTAAGACTGTTAGTATTTCTTAAGTACAAAAAGATGAGAGAAAATGAAAACGATCTTATGAACTGCAAGTTTTTTCTCCATAAAATCTTAAATTTTTACATTTTATTTATCTCACTAAAAATAAAATCACTTTTACTTTCCAACCTCTAGTCGGAGTAGTCTATTCGGAACAGATCCGACAATAATAAAATTAAATTCAATGCCTTCAATTAAAACTTTTTTTAATAATTTGTTTCTCATGTCCATGTTAATCATTGAGTGTTTTAGATTTTATGAATTTTTTTCTCAAACAATCAACATATCGCACTACAATTGCTTTTTTTTAAAAACTGCTGATGTTTTATGAATTAAAATTTGCCTTATTTAATTTTTGTCTTTGGTGATTTTACTAGACAAATGAGTTTGGATTTACACAGAGTTTCGAATGAGAAGCATTTTTAATCTAATCAGTTGAGTATATGATGCAAACATCCACACATATATCTCAAAAACACGCACGCAAGTATGTTCATATGAGCATAACAACTTTCACAATCACATGACAAATTTAAATATTCATATTAATTACCTCTGACACAGTGTTTCTGAACTTTTTTTTTTACTTGAACAACTTTTTACACAACATTACTGTTCCACGTAATGTTACGTAAAGAGGTATATATTTCTCTCCATCCTGTCTCCACCCTGTGATTCCCATATGTCGAATCTATCCATCACATATCCATCACTGCTCATTTCAGGATTCCAAGATAAATACTTTTGAAAGTTTTTCTTTCCTTGAAGAAGTGATAAGCAGTAAGATTAGCACATTTCCAAAATCCTTTTTTAAGTCTGGATCTTTACTTCCGTCTCATTACGCCAAATTTTTCCAAAAAATTTGGAGTAAAGCTCACTTTTCCAAATACCTTGGTTCTTCACCCCTATCTTGGCGAAATAAAATTCTGTCTCATGATCAAAAACAAGGTGGGTTTACGGACCTGGGAATAGACAATGCATTTTTTTCGTATAACCCTAGGAATATGCATAATACAGGTCGAGAAACATTGTTCCAACATCGTGTTGTGTTAATAATTCAATAACGCCATAGGGTAATATTTCCTACTGCAGGATGGACGATGGGTTCCAAAATTGAATTGGCATGTTATGTTTTCAGTATGAAATACAAACATAACTCCAGTAATTGAAAATAAACTCACTTTAACAAATGGACATATTAATAAAAACAGTACTACTCACAAGCTTACTTATACTATCATTGCTAAGTACTATCGTTGAAATAATCTGAGAAATTAACTGTACAAAAAGATTCCAACGAAATTTAATCTATTTTTTGTTTCTGTATTTACAGTTCATCTAACAGAAATAAAGATAATTTTGTAATACAGTTGCATAGAATAAAAGGGTAATATTAAGTAGCTTTCTTATTGCAATGGTTTTCATGACATAATCCGGAAATTTTTATGAAATATCTTTATAGATAATGGTACATGAAACTCAAAAACCTTTTTCCGGTAGTTATGACCGGAAATATGTTGTAAGAGGTTGTCGGTTGATTTCTTAGAATATGCCATTCAGAATTAAAAGGCTGGAAATAGAAAAGTTTTTTTTAAATCATTTTTTGTAATTGTAAATAGAAAAAGGGTTTAAACAATGCGAATTGCATTGAAAGTTTTTTCATAGTGGCAGTAGCTTAAAAATTAAGGACTGAAAATTAATTTTCCACTCAACTCGCATTTGTCATGTTAACTTAGATTACTTTTTAATTTAAAAGTGACCCGTTACTAGAAAACTCTCATTATTTGTATTTCTTTCCACACTAATGAAATTTATCTCAGCTTTCCAACTTGCTGGCAGAATTTTTTTCTAATGATTCTTTCATCTAAATTCTAATGATTCTTTCATCTTATGTTTAGAAATTAAAAATGTCAAATGCATTGGCAAATAGAACAGAAATTGGTGGAATCATTTTTGAAATGGATCTTTCAACTTTCTCAGATAAAAAAAAATGGGTGTCGCTATTTCTATGAATTTAACATTCAAATTTTTATTCGTATCAATTAGATTTCGCTATTAATACCATATTAGACTTTCTATAGTAGAAAAAATATCTTTTTGGGTTTCTATTTTTGATTCTGTTTTTGTGAACAAGACGCTAAACAAATGGAACAAAAATAAATAGAATTTGAAAATGGAAGGCTCCATGCCATAATTGTTGATTAGTAGGAAATATTGGAATGAATCCATCTATGGCCATAGAATTTTTTCAAAAAAATATTTATTCGATTATTTTTTGTTTATTTTATTGTAAAGTAAACAAAAGAGTCATGTTCAGACAAATGCTTTTGATGTGCACATTGTCATTCACATGGAATAAAATAATGCATACATTTTTAACAATAGTTTTTATTTATATGCGCAGTGTCATTCAATCTAATGAAAATGCTATTCATATTTACTCACTTTAACTTTTGAATATGTAAATATTTAAACAGAATAGATTACAATTCAGAAGCTAAATTAAAAAAAAAACAGAAAATAGCCTGGAATGAATAATCGAATTGTCTTGTATTATGCATTATTCTAAGTTGTACATAAGTTTGTCTAAATCCATTTTTTATTTGAAGAAATATTGAAAAAGTATATAAATATTTAAAATATTTCAATCTTACAGCTACAAAAATAAAACTTTAAATAGATTTCGTTTTCGTTTCCTAGCATTTAATGCTAAGCGCAATAAAAGAAGCTGCATTTACAGCGCCAGTTTTGCTTAGTTTCATATAGCACATGATTTGTGAGCTGAACGGTGGAATATGATTGCCAACAGCGCCCTAGCATAATACGTGAGCGAACCTTATCGAGACAAGTTTTATTTAATTTTCTGATGTCAAGGCATTATCACATCTTTTCACTCTGCTCGTTTTACGTGACCTGGCATATTAATTCGATTTGGTATATAACCTTTTTTCGCTAAAAATGCATTAATGTTTCTTTTTTTTATCAGGTTATAAAGGCAGTGACGATATTCATTATAGAACAGTCCAGAAATATAATACTGAACAGAAAGTTAAATTTGGATTTTTTTCTAAGAAGGATACATAGTGAATTAAAACCAAATATGATGATAGTGCTAAGAAATAATAGTAATCATAAGAACTTCTAGAAGAAAGCCATAAACGAATATACTGAGTGTTTTAGATTGATTAATGATGATAAAATATATATAAAAATTCACCTTCCAAAATAATATTTTATTTCGACAAGTTATTGAATGAATATAAGGATTGGATGAATATCTTTTTATTAGCTTATAAATTCATTGCTTTGTTGAGAATTGACTAGTGATATTTGAACGTGTAATTTACATTGTTCCAAGAACAATTATTTAATTTATAATTAATTCCTCCAGCGTAAAACTGAGCTTCAAAAGGTCAGAGTTAGTATCCGAATTTCGCTAGCTTAAAACCCAGTTTCAAAAATAGAATCATCATCTATGATAGTATGCTACGAAATAATTTTGTATTAATTCAGATGTTGCTTTGTCATCTGACCACATCTAAACAATGCAAAGTTCTGTCTTCTTTTGTATTCCTTGCATAGCATCAAAATGGATTTATTAAATTTCCTTAAAACTAATAGAAAATAGGAAATTGTCTATTGTACTTTCGAATGAAATATTTTAATATGCTTTTCTATTTCTATCTTTTATTTATCAATTGCTTTTAGGTGTTAAGCTTTGATCAATAGTCGACTTATAAGTTTAAATATTAATGGATTTCATTATTCTTTTTATCTATTACTGTTGTACTTAAATGTAATATAACAAAACAGAAATACCAAATCATATGTGAATTGTAGATGTATTTAAAGTCTTTTACTCGCGATTTCATTGTACTTTTATCTTATTATTAGTAATTAATAAAAAATACAATTGATTTTTTTGCTCCTTAAAAAATATAAGTATTGCATTTTTAAAAGGCAGTTACATGCATTAATCTTTCTACTATTAGAATATAAATGTAAAAAAAAATAGAGAAATAGATTATAATTCATAAAAATATTTATGAAGGAATCTTATTTGATTCATGAAGCGTGCAAGTATTTTTGAAAGGAAATATGAAAAATCTTTATCATTTAAAACTGCTAAAACAATAAGAAGCTGAAGAGTACCCAGATATTTTTCAAAAAAGAGATTTCATTCTAAACATTTAATTAAAACAATATTTATATTTTAAATTAAAAAAAAATTTCCTAGTGAATTCATTTTCTAGCGAAAAGTGAATGAATTACATGAATTTCCCAGGTGGAAAGTGAAATACTTTTTTAAAATATTAATTTTTAATACAATAATAAAATAAATACTGTTTTTTTACAATAATGTGTTTCTTTACAATAATAATTTTTATTTTAGTAAGTAAACAAATCGATGTTCTAAATTGGCTCGATCGTATCACTTAAACCCCTTTACTTTGTTTATTTGAAAAAGACACCCAAACAAACAAAACATAGTGAGTGTAAAAAAAAAAAAAAAAAAAAAAAAAAAACGCCTGAAAGTTAATGAGTTTAGCGAAACATGTCTGAGCAAATGTTAGAATGTTAGTATTAAAAATAAAAGAAAACAACGGCAGCTTCATTCAATTTATTTACTTTCAAGAAGCGAAACAGAATGTTGAAATTTTGCATTCAACTGCCTTTCTGTTGTTTAGATTATAGTTTAAAGGTTTTGAATAAAGAGATAAAAAGAAGACAAATTAACTTTTAGAATGATACGATAGGCAAATAAAAGAGATTAAAGAATTCTACCGAGAGAAAAAAGAAAATTATCCCGCTGCTTTTAAGAGCATTCACTGAATAGATACTAAGCTGTAGTTTGTTTAATTATAAGGAAGGTAAAATAGTGTTTTTTTTAATAATCGCGTTTTTGGGGAGGGAATTTTTTTTGTGAATTATTTTATAGAAATTAAATGATAAAATAAGATTTAAAAAGTTTGTGGATTTCAAAAATAATAAAAAGAGGTTATTTATAAAGATCTCAGATTTTATTTTTTAGGAAACGTGAACATATTAAAAATGTCATATAATTTACAAATTTACACACACATTATATATATTTAAAGAAGAGTTCTGAATGTGTGTTCGTTCCTGATATAAATCTGCAGTTTTTATCCAATCCAACCATGCGATTTGAATGTATAGCGCAGTTTTTTTTTCAAGTTCAAAATCATATTCAAGAAGAAAAATATATATCAACATTTGTAAGTTCAAAACTTAAATAAAATTTCACTCATTTAGAAATTATTCAAAAGTAAACAATTTATTCAGGAAATGGTTTCCACATTATACTCCGAAGATATTATTTCAAAAAAGTGAATATTAAACATCTGAAAATTGAAAAACAAACAAACAAACAGTCTATTATTGATATTATTATCTCTTTTGTATAATTTTATTTTTGATTAAAGAAGTTTTTAAAATTTAATTTTATAGATAGTTTATAATAATGTTTCATTTTTGTAATGTAATTCAAATTAATTTCATTGTCTTATCAAATCATTCAGTCGCGTGTTTTTTCAGATTTAAAATTGGTTAAAAAGTTGCTTTATAAGACATTGATTACAAAATAGAATTTTCGTTTCTGTTTTTAATTCTTAGTGTATATATTTTTTAATTTATACGCACATTTATCTGAAATAGACAGATTCTGATGGATTCATATTTTCAATTTTATCACATAATAAAAAAGGCATTCTATATAGAAGTTATGAAATCTTAAATATATGCATCACATAATAACAGTGAAATAATAAAGAAAGTCAAAATGACGGCAAACAAGCTGATTATCAAAGTTGGTACTTTAATTTAGTTAATATTTTATTAATGAAACCATATTAATTAACACTGTTTTTAAATAACATAGTCACATTTCCATTGTCCCACAGCATTTTGATAGTAAAAAGATCGAGGAAATGCCAGATATCCTGCTAGTATTAGATTTTGAAGAAAGAATAGAAAAAGTAGAATTTTAATTAACTGAAATAAAAGTCACATTTATCTGTAAACAATTGATGAAAAGCACATTTACAAAACGCCGAGTTATAGATTAAAACCGGAAGAAGGTGGGGGGGGGGTCGAAAATTTGATAGAAATCTATAATTTTGGTATCAAGAGCAGACATTAAAATTCATCCTTGTGACCTTAAATTTTTGAATTAACGCTTTCAAGTACACAAGGATAGACACAAAGTCATTTTTTTAGATTGTGATGTTGATTTACAATTTTAGGGATAAAGTTATATATGAAATTTCATTAATCCAAGTCTTTCCTTTTTTTCCTTTTTTCCTTTTTTTTATAATTTTTAGGGGCTCACGGTTAGAGAAAAAGTTTTTATGGACTATTTCCATCAGAATCTTGAAATCGAAATTTTATATGTGATTGTAATAACTTCCTTTATGGTATTTCCTAAACGAGAATTCTTTAAATAAAACTTTATGAAATTGTAAATACTACCAATTAATGTAGCTTTAATAAAAATATTTACAACATTCTAAAGTTTCATCATCATATTTTTAAATATATTGGAAAGAAAGCCTTTGGAAAGAACACTGTTATTCAAGAACATGGTGTTTATTCTTTACTTCTGGAGGTTTAATTTGCATAAAGACCTCTTTTGAAAATTTGGTTCGAGGAAATATTTCTCAAAAGGGAAAATCCTTAATTCAGATTGTTTATTTCTTGTAAAAATTTGTAAGAATGTACATTTTATTTTTTGTTTGTTTATATGTAAATAAAGGTTTTAAATAAGGGTTTTAAAAATACTTAACTTGGTAATTCTAATAGGTGTCCTGTCAGTGTAATTAAACGATGCACATGATGATTATCATTAAAATTGCAGTTTTAGATGATTGTGTAAAAAAGAACTACTGAACAGAATGATCTGATATTTCCTCTGAGTGTAAGTGAACAAAAGGAATTTGTTTTGTGAAAAACAAAATATTTCAAAAATTGGCCGAAAGATGGTAATACACTTGTTATAAGACTCCAAAAACGGTTGAATTGAAATATATGTTAATTTTAAAATGTTAATTAAAAGACGTGATATGCGCACCATACATTACACTTATGATAAAAAGGAGAGAGGTATATAGTGCCTGTTATTTTGCGCTCGAGTAGATAGTCGTGATTCTACCATTGAGGGATAGGCTTCTGGTTTAAAAGAAGACGATTGAGTGACAGCTGCATTGAATAAATTATGGACATTAAAGGGGCAGGGTTGTAGCAAGAGGGCGGCGTCCAATAACTGCATTCGGTCTGAAGAAGATGACTGATTAATTCGAAGGGACGGATAAATTTTACACGAAATGAGATAGAGAAAGAAAAGCAATTGTTTTGATATCAGTGTAAGATGTGGCTATAACACTCCAGTAGGCATTAAACAGTACTTTGGGAAAGTCCAGTGTATGGGGAATTTCCCGGATTTTAAACGTGCCTCACATGCCTGTTCGTAAAATTTTACGAAACATCTTGCATCAATTCAAAATTACGTATGTTCAGGAGTTGCTTTCTGCTGATTTACCATAACAAGAAGTTTTCGTCCTGCAATTTCTTGATCGAATGGAAGTGGATAATGCATAGGAAAATTTTGTAGACAGACGAAGCCCATTACCATCTCAGAGGTTCTGCCAATATTCAGAATTGCAGCATATGAGCAAGAGAGAATCCATTCTAAATGCAACCATTGTCTTTTCGGCCTCAGAATGTCATTGTGTGATGGAAGTTTACGGAGCATTTACTGTGTGTCCTCCCTACATCGAGAAAATCAGGTCTTGTAACCTGTGCAGTCAATGGGATATGCACTGAATCTCTTTTGCTTAACCAGCTTATTGCTGCACAGCAACAACGCGGATGTGTAAATACCAGAATTTTAATGCAAGGTGGTACTTCTCCTCACATTTAGACTCAAGTACAGCAGTGTTGAATCTGCATTTTGGAAATGACAGAATTATTAATCGCCTTTTCTGAACAATCTGACCGCCACGATCATCTGACTTGAACTTTGTGACTTCTAACTGCAGAGTTACCTAGAAGATATTATATGCAAGGGTTCGATTATGAATTTAGGTGAACTAAAAACACACATTACGCAGCACATTGGCAATGTCACCAACGAAACATTCCGATCTATTGTAAAAACGTGCTGTTTTGAGCTTTCAGCTAGTAGGAGAAAATGGTGGGTAGCATGTCGAACCTACCATAAGCAAGTTGTCTCTGACTTCCTTTCCTTAATGATTCCATTAGTTTTAGCTTTTTCTACGGTTTTTGGTGTAAGGGCAATTAGAAGTCGACTTCTGTTGTGACATCACCTTGCCGTGGTGGATGGGTTTTGAACAAAAAGTGTCACAATAATATCTTTCAAATAGCATCTTGTTGCGAGTAAAGCATCATCTATCCCTTTTTTTTTTCAAAATAAATTCTCATGGCTTCACGCAAACGTAGATGCAATAGCGTGTCATTTTGAACAATGGTTCTATTCTTACAGGTTTTGAAAATGCATCTTTAATTATAATCCTCATGTATTATAATAATAAATTCAAAATTCATTTTTAAATTTAAAAGAAATATTACATTTAAGCATTTAAATTCCAAGTAACGCCGAGTATATCAACTAATAGAATCTAAAACAGAATGCTAATTTGAAGAAAATGTAATTATTTGTTATTAATGATAGAAATAAATTCATTTGCTTATTATAGTGGAACACGTAACATAATTTTATGATAGCTTAAATGAATTTCCCAGAATAAAATGTAAGCCCATATAGGGAGATCGTTACATACACTTCAACAGCATTACTACTACAAAATTCTTTAATATCTCAATAAATAGAAACTTTTCCCTTTTTTTTATAAGTTATGTTGTACAAGTTTTCTATAAAGAATTACGATGCTGAAATAATCTGAATCATTTTCTTCTAAATCAAATGTTTTACAGTTAGAATGGTGTTAGGAATTGAGTTCCTATGTTATACTTAGTAAAAATCCCTTTAATAATTAATTTCAGAATGAAAGAAATTGGTTAAAATTTTTAGGAGATGTTAAGTTTGATATTTTTAAACATAAATTCTTAAAAACCAAGAAAAACGTTCTGATGCTTTTTTTAAAATTTCAATTTAATTATTTTTGATTCACATCCGGTACCACCACTTCAGAAACAAAGAGAAACTATCGAATCAGAAAAACTTAGAAAATTAAGGAATTGAAATGAATGAAAATCATAACTAACACTTAAATTTCTATTTTTGTTTTAAAGTACAACATTAAATATTGTAAGTACATTATTTATTCCAGCATTTCGGACAAAAAGAAGATTATGGAAATAAAAATACTTTTTTCATAACAGTCAAAAGTTTATGAAAATTTTATAAATGTTTGATAAATATTGGATTTCCCTAAAATAAAAGAGAGTATGCTTGCCTTTGACAATATGAATTCTACTTCGAAACAAACCTTTTAACTCCCGCATAATAAAGCAATTTTCAGTTTCTTAAAAAAAAAAAAAAAAAAAAAAAAAACAGTTTAAAAATCTGGATTTTACTAAAAATCAAATAAAAATTGCTTACTTTTATTTATTTGAATCCTATAAAACCCCTTTTAACTCGTATGGGGGGAAAAAAATTTCTACCAAAGAAATTTTTTAACGCTAGTTTAAATCCTTCTGAATCAAACGGAGAGTCGAAAATAAGCTAACCAACGTTTCCAATTGGGAATATATAGGTCACGTTTCTGCCCTAGTTCTTCACCGATCTTTAAAAAGGATTGCGTTAAACCTGATATTCTGCCAGATGCTCCATGAGAACCGGGCACTTCAACTGACCGGTCGACCCAAAAGAAATATAACTCTTTTCACCTGCTGTCTATTTATTTCATATGAAAAATTATATTCGTTTGAATAGTCATATCTATACTTATGAATAAACAAAAACTTATTAGTAAAATTAAATAACTGCAGTAAGCCGAAAAGTAACTTGTCAAAATCTTGGATCTTTTTGTAATTTTTTATTTATGCCATTATAATATTTAACATTCAAGTAATGAAGAACGCAATGTGGGATAATAATTTTCATATCAAGATTGATATTATTTAAAGTTCCTTATATTTTTAGACTTTTTATATGACATTTCAACATTTCAGTTGCTTTGTTATATTTTAAATGCGCTGCATAAAAATAAATAACTTTCATACCAAGTGTAATATTATTTAAAGTTTCTTAGACTTTTTATATGATATTTCAACATTTCCGTTGCTTTATAATATTTTAAATGTACTACATAAAAATAAATAACTTTAGGATTATTGCTAATCTGGATTCAACTTTAATTAAAAACAAACTAAGTTTAAATGAAATTTGCAGTGACTAATCTTAATTTAGCATGTTTCATTTTTTTGAGATAAAATGTGATTTTGTTTGTGAAAAAATAATTTTTAATATTATGATTTAAAAAATCTATCTTCTCACCATAATATTAGTACGGCCATCAACAAAAATAATAGGAATAACTTAGCTATTTATCATTGTCACATCTTCTCAAAACTGGTATTGATGGAAATGGCTTAATAGGACAAGTTTGTTTAGATAGATTCATTGATTAACTGAGCTAATTAACATATCCTGTAATTTATTAACATGAAAGTTTTCCTTTAAGCTTATCAATTCTTTTCGTTTAATTTATTATTCATCATGAAAATGCCTTAAAAATTTTTTAACCTTTTGATAAAAAATTGTTACACAAAATAAATATTTAAACTTAAAAAAATTTATATTTTTTTAATAATTTTTAATGATGGCTATGACAAAAATATTCCCTTCAGTAGGTCGATAAACTGAGGACCAAGCATGCTTGGGAACTAAACAGTGGGGGTTCCGCCACATACCTTGCACCTTAGGACCCTAGGTAAAGAAAGCAGATATGAGCACTGTAGGTCTTAGCCCACATGAGCTGTCGTGACACTGAGTTCAGTTTAGTATGACAAAAAACTGAATTATAACGTAATAAAATTTTTGCATGAGAGCAAAGCTATGATATTAAAATACCGGATACCTAAAAATTAATCGTATATTTGTAATAATTTTTGAAAAATTTGGAAAAACTGCAAAATTCCTACTCTTGATTGGAAATGCCGTGATACATCTACTTGTTGAAAGATCTATTAAATTATTTATAATCGTGATACATGACTTTTAGCTACTGTTATAAAATCGCCATTGAGTAATTTGCAGATCAGATGATTTTTATATAAAGTGGAATTTCCTTTCTTATCAAAAATAAATGTATCTAATCAGTTGATATAAAATATTTTAAATTTCTTTTTAGAATATTTATGTTGTTGAATTATGATTTATGTCGAATCACTTATAGTTTAATGTCTTTCATTTTAAGATTTAATGACCGGTGACTAGATGTGCAAGTAGTACATATTTATTAATTTTTAAGTAAAATGCAAGTGCAAGTTCTATAGTCTAAATACTTTAGATGTCACTGGACATAAGGATTTCACATAAGTGTTATAAAAACTGCTTTTTTTTTTATAAATGACAATCATATATAGTTTAAAAATTTCTTTTTATCATAATGAAAAGCATTTTTATAGAGGAACTGAAACGAATTCTGTCTTATATTCATATACTATATTCTTTTGTTTGGAATTAGGATCTTGCCTATATTTTAAACACTATTTTATATTTTTCATGAAATATGTAATTTAAGATGGTGTAGCTCAAAGAAATTAAATTATTAAATCTAAATTAAATAGTATTCGACCAATTACCGCAAAAATTGAAGTAAATAAAATTTTAATTATTTAATTCATCGCAACATGCTTTAGTTTCTATCACATTCGTAGACAACCACATTTTAGAAACCTTGCATATAGATATCCAGAAATGGTACCCATCGAAGCCTATATTGAATTGCTGATTTTATGATAATTTTTCACTGTTGTGACGCGAACGTGAACTTCTTTTCTTTCAAATGAATTCATTTATACATCTTCCCTGAGGCTGACTCAGCCATCTGTTCCAATTGCACATCTCATTTATATCTGTACTTTATTCTTTCATGTTAATTTGATTCTTTGTTTTTAGCAATAACAACACTAATGTTATTCTCATTTAAATGAGATATCATCACTGTATAAGGATAGTTAAAATAAAATTTAAAAAGAGCGAAAATTATATAACCTTAGCACATAAGCATATTTAAAGAAATCCAATGGCAATTCATATTCGATACAATCCGCCGCTATATACCTTCCCAGTATTATTTCTATCGTTTATGGTGTTATAATAAGAGAAGAATAAAAAGCTGCAATATCGCAAAATTCATATGCAAATTAATAGTCGATCCTTAAATTTATTGCTTTTTTTGCTGCGATTGCCCTCAGGACTGTATATCTATAGTGTTTCTAATTGTATTCATATATATTGAAGCAGAATACTGTTACTGAAAATATTCAGAACGGTAATTTATGTTTGAATTGCTTTACAATATTAAAAAAATATATCTTTTGGACATTAATTAATTGAAAATTCAGAAAATGGCAGCAGTTTTAGTGCTAAAACTACATACAAATTTTATAAACCTAATTTGTTGCATCTTTGAAAACTCAGGAATCGACAGACTAACAGGCAATCAGTATTTGAGGGAATTGGTCCGAATTTTAATACGGATCTTTAAGTCTGATGATAAAACTATAATCCAGATTTCATTCATCTAGACGTTTTCTTGGCTATCGTGTTTACATGCACGTGGGCAAATCGGCAAGCATAATAATTTCCCTTATTTTGATTTAGTCGAAATCTGATAGAATACTACATTTTTTGGTGAAATGACCACATACAAAATTTCATTGCTATAACTCGATCCCTTCTCATAGGTAGTAAACAAAATTACAAAAAAGGTTTATTTTTAAACTTTAGGGAGGTCTGGAATATTAAATTTCAGTTAATTAGCGGGATCGAATTATTAGATGATTGCAAAATGTTATCCGGTATATTTCGCCTACGAGAAAATAAATAAATAAATAAGAAAAATTAATTCTAGCGAAATAAAGGGGGGAAATGTTAATTCGCATGATGCATTATTCCATCATCATAAATATTACCCATATCCATAATATATATAATATCCATAATAATATATAAATTCCATATGCAGTTATTTTAACCAGATGACGTCATTTGAATTTTCTTTTGTTATCGTCATTTTTTTTCCTGTACTTTAAAATACTAAACTTAATTTTACTCTATTAATTTTAATAAAATATTCCTGAAATCTGTTTGAAACTGTGGTGCAATATCTTATTTTTTAAAAAATTACTTATCAGCTTAATGAATTTCCTGCACAATTAACAATCGCTTTGACATTAAAATAAAATTTTCGCCTTTATTTAAAGATTGTTAAATTCATTTGATTAAAAATTCCATTTTGTGAATTTTTTTTACCATTAAAAAAAAATTCATTTAAAAATATTGGAACCATTGGCTATTTTCATTTTTGAGTTATTTATTTACTGGCAGACAGATAAATATAATTACAAAAATAATAGAAAGTGCAAAAGTAAGGAAGTACAAAATGCAACAGGATATGATAACAGTATATGAAAAATAGAAAAAAAAGTTTTCGGCGCTTATCTTTTACTAAGGTGATTAAATATAAACATAAAATTGCAGAAATCGAAGAATGTGTCGTTAGCATTTCTTTTATAAGATTTTAATTAAAGTCTTTCATTAAATTTTTGGGAAAGATTTGAATTATACTTTTTAATAAATAAAATAGTTTAATCATAATACACATATAAGTTTTGAATTATTTACAAAATTACATTTTCGGGTGTTGTAGATTATTATTGTCCATATTTTGAAAGTATATTTTGAACCCTGCCCATATTTTGACCATATTTATAACCCTGTTTTATGCTCATATCTTTACAAGTTATTACTTTGCATAATTTGTTTTCTTCATTTGTTCGTGCACTTTTTTTGCTATTTCGTGCATGGTTCGTGCTGTTTTTTTTTATGAATTTTTGATTACAATTTTAATAATTTGAAAATTAAGCGAAATTTTGCTATTTTTCCTCGATATTTTCCGAAAAAATTACAGTCGAAAAATAGTTTTTACGGCATCTTAAAATTATTTTTAAATGTATTTCGATTGTTGATTTGAAACTCAAATTGTTCTCGCTGTTGTATTAATATTTCATTCTGGCATTTTTCCATTGTTAAATGATAAAGATATGAGGATTTGGATTGTTTTTCCATGTTGAGAATTTTTCGGTATGGAACATGCTTGTAATTAAATGCTTGAATATTGTGGCCATTGCAGCTAAGTTTATTTTCAAAAACTGGCAATGATGGAAACTTTTTAGTGTCCCGCATTTTTTAAGCATATTTAGAATTTTTTTTTTTATTTTAGCTTGACTTTTATTTTCTTACTATAGCAAGCTGGATTATTTTATCCTCAAAGCAGATAATTTTTTTCGATAATCTTCTAATATTAATAATCATGAATTATATATCGTGAAATATGTTTTGCAAAACAAACAAGCTTTCAAAATTAATTAGTCTTTTTTTTTTTTTTTGCTTTTTGATTTAGCCAGCAGGTTACTGGATTGGTCGAAACTGAATCATTTTTTAATCACCTTTTTTTTTATCTTATTTTTTTCAAAATAAAATACAAACTTATCCGAGATTATAAGAAATTTAAGGAGTCGCATAGAATAGAATGATGTTCTAAAATAGTACACATTGCATGATTACAAAATTTGAAGTTTAAAAGTACTTTAAAAAGGACTCCATTAAGCATAAGTTGCATGCAAAGGCTGCAATTAGAATTTTACGTAACTAATAATTCCTCTGTACCATCTGGTTCCTCTGTACTTCCTGTTCATATAAATGAAGACACTATTCAAAAATAAGATAATTTTTCCGAAATATCAAAGTCACGAAGGAATAAGAATTTTTTACGGCAATAAATTTAATGAAAGAGTTCATTTATTTTCTGTAATGAAAGCTGTACTGAATTTATGCTTCATTTGTTTTACAAATAACTGCATGATAAATAAATATGAATCGTTCACCTAATAATTTGAGTTGGTTATGGTAGAAACTTAAGCAAACTCTAAGTACATAATATTAGAATTTTCCAATTATAAAATTTTGAATTGCAATCATTTTGAATTCAAGAAATTTAAACATACATATGAATGAGTAAGTTTCATTAATATCTAAGTTGGGGATTTTAGAAATTTAGTTATTCTTGGATTTGAACATTTCAATGGAAATTCAAAGTGAAACAATTAGCAATTTCAAAATGCGTAGTAATCTTATTATCATCCCCCCAAGGGGGCTCCTCGAAATAAGGATGAGATTCTTCCAATATGGTGGTTGGATCTCGCCATCCTTGAGGATGCATGAAAAGGTGGTGTCATCGAAGACGGGACGTACTTCTTTAAAGAAGGGGTATACCGATGCCGGTAATAGTCCTTAGGATTCAACCAATCCGCCAGTGTTGTTGTAGCGGCAGTATTGTCATTCAGTATTTATTATCAGTGTGCCTGTAGTCGGGTCGGAGAGTCAGTGATATGACTAATCTTATTATCATTATTTGGAAGCCTTCGAAGTCTCATCTACAGTTCTTTAATTTAATATTCAGAATAATTCATTTTATATTAATTCAGAATAGCAGGCATACAAATAAAATTAAGGCTAAAAAAAGCAAAATATTTTAATTATATTTTAATACAGTGAAATAAGTCAATAAGCGTTCCATAGGCTACAAAATAATGTGATATTGACGAGCGAGTGGAAGTGATGAAGAAATTTGCTAATGACCGCTAGCATTGGAAACATAATTTTAAATTAGATGTATCTATGTAAGAAAAAAGAAGTATCAGTGGCATAAAATGCTTTAATACTTTAAAAAATTATTTCTTAAAAGTGAAAAAAAATAGAAATAAAATAAGAAAGTTAATTTTCTAATAACTTTTTCTGCAATTACGATTTGACAGCTTTAGATTACTGCAAAAAGTAAATAAAATTTTTTCAAAAGTATAATAAACCGCGCGAAAAAGAAAGCAGTTTTCTGTGCATCAGGCTTCTTTTTATATTTCACAAAATATTTCCAAAATTGGTGGGTCGGAAAGAAATCTGGATGAATAAGAAATAATACACCTTGTTTGGCACTTAGTACTTTAGTGAATAATATAAATCATTCGTCAAAATCAAGGGACAAAAGAAATATTATACAAAGATTTATAATGAATATGCTAATCGTCATCAAAAATAAAAAAA
This sequence comes from Argiope aurantia, assembly GCA_026543865.1. Taxonomy (NCBI): domain Eukaryota; kingdom Metazoa; phylum Arthropoda; class Arachnida; order Araneae; family Araneidae; genus Argiope; species Argiope aurantia. The sequence continues at coordinate 266,174 of JAPMOR010087077.1, forward strand.
TAAATAAATAAGTGGTTGAAATTTTAAATTCCATGAATTAACCTTATAACTTAAGATTTAATTGCCGACATGTAGGATTTTGGTTTGTCTTGTGAAAAACAGACACAAACGTCTCATATATCGTTCAAAAACTTGATCTTTATTTTTGGAAATGCTGTCAGTTGAACTTATGTATAAATAAACACAATGGCATTTACTCAAATCTTTAGAAGTCATTGGATGACTTTCGTCACGTCTGTTGTTTTCACTTGCAAATATTTTGATCATGGTAGGATAGCAGAAATATTCTATTTAGAAGTGCTCCCTTTTATTTAGATAAAGTTTAATAATTAGAGTCGCATATTAAATTAATGAAGAAAATGTTCGAAGACCTGCAAGTGTTAACTCCCCTGTTTTTCTTCTATATAATGTCATAAATATGGGAGATAAGCAAAAATTTTATAATTTGTTTCTTTTATTCGAAAAGGAGTAAACAACTTTAAAAAGCCTTTTTTGAATAGATGTGAAATTAATCAGTAAAAACGTTTCTGTAAGTAATATGATTGTATTTACAATTATACATCTCTATTAATAGTAAAAATAAATGTGTGTGTGTGCATGTTGAAGCTGAATAAGCCTGATCTTTTGATCTATAGGTACCAAATTCCGGACATATATACTTTACAGTGTGGGAATGTACAATTAGGAGTGATGTTTTCAATCTTTGATTAGAATTTGAATTAACTAAAAATTAAGCGGAATTTTGGCATATTTTCGCTATAATTTTAGGAAATATTACAGTAGAAATATAATTTTTACGGTATTTGAAAATTCAAAGAATTATCTTTTCAATGATAGTAACTCTTTAGTTTAATAATTACTTTCAGTTAATTTAAGAAGATATCTTAAGCGTGTTTTACAACAATACCTTTCTTTGTTGGAATGAAACTCAAACTTTTCGCACAGTTTCTACTAATCGTGGCTTTTTTCCATTGCTGTGATCAATATATGAAGATTAGGTTTATTTTCCCATGTTGAGTAGATTTTTGTATAAGGCATGTTTTTTATGTTATATATACAAGGGTTGTTTTTATGTTATATATACGAGGGTTGGAACTTTAATAGTGGCAACTCTTTATTTACATGGAATTCATGTAACCACGTTTTACAGTTCTTCAATATAGTCGCCAGCATTGTGTACCAGTGGCGGCTCGTGACCAGTTGGGTTGGGGGGTTCACTAGTTCACTGGAGAAGCTGGAAAGGGGGGAACATGCTTACCGTCCTGAAAGCTACGTTTTTGAAATTAAAAAAAATAATTAATGGCTTTTAATTAGTAATATTCTGATGATTAAATAATTTAACTTAGCATTAAAACATAAATTATAAAATTTTAAATATTTATATGATGATCTCCATTGCAAATCTGCTTGTAACTCCCCTCCACCCCCAGCTGAAATCTTGACCACGCTACTGTATTAGTTTACTAGTTAAGAAACAATATATTACTGAAACATAGGGACTACTTTAGAGAGTTTTCTAGTATTAGGAGCATTAGATTTAAAGCATAGATACATATTAAAAGCAATGTAAGAAGTTATAAATTGTAAAAAAGCTGTTTAAAAAATACTCACAGCGAAATAAATATCAGGTTTCCTTATTTCCTTTGGCAACAGCTGCTGAAAGTTTGTATGTAAAGTCCATCCTTCGTTCTTTTTTTGAAGCGAATTTGTCTATAACCCTTTCGTTAAAGTCCTCCATTTTAGAAATCATTTCTTTTTCTATAGACAATATTGCAAGAGCATTGAATCTTTCCTCATCCATCGTACTCCTCAGGAATGTTTTTAATCAGTTTTAAAGATGAAAAGCATCTTTCAGCTTCTGCGGTTGTCATTGGGACAGTTAATAGCAGCTTCAGAAGTTTCGTCACTTCGCCAAAGCAATCCTCCAAGTTATTTTCAAGCAAAAAACTCAAGAAATCCGTTGCTTTTTTAACATTTTCGAAATCATTTCTGTTATAAATTATTTGCAGCTCTGTTTTTAATTTACTTTTGTTTATAAAGGGGTACATTGCTACAGTTGTATTTAAAGTTTCTTCTGGAAACAAACCCTTCAAATAAATTGGCTGCTACTAAATGCCCACAAAACTCAAATCTGTCTTTAGCTTGGTTTTCTATTAAGTCACAGATTTCTTTTGCGACAACATTTCGTGTAACTGATAGATCTTTTCTTCTTCTTTTCAAATTTTCGGTCTCTTCTACTTGAATGAAGTCAATTTCCTCTCTTATCTTCGTTATTTCGTTTATGAATGATTCTATGGCAGTTTTAATTAACATAGTGTTTATATTTCTCTTTTGCAACATATTGTAAAAAATATCAATATGAGGCATTAACTTATAAAAGAATTCTAACCAGAAGTTAAAATTCGGTTGTTGCATCTTCAACCTGAGTCCTTAGTCTGCTTGTCCTTGTCATAGTCTGCTTACTTGTTTCTTCGAGTTCCTCAAAGCATTCTATTAAGGAATTTTTATTTTCATAAATGGTTAGCACTGCTCTCACATTAAAATTCCACCTAGTCCAGAACAAGATGGAAGTCTTCTACCAACAATTTTATTTAACATCTCTGTTCTCTGAGTGGAGTGGGAGAAAAAGCTGGAAATTTCTGTCAAATTTGCGAAGAAAATTCTGACTTCTCTATTTTGGCTTGCTGCTTGCGCCATGATCAGATTTAGTTGGTGAGCATAACAATGTACAAAATAAGCATAAAGTTATTCCTGTCGTATAAGGGCTTGTACCCCTGAATGTCGTCCACTCATAACACTAGCACCATCATAACTCTGAGAAATTAATTTTTTCTTATCATTAATAATTTCACTCAGAATATTCTTTAAAGAATTTGTAAGGGTATGTGCATCGTGATTTTCAGGTGTTAAAAAAATCCAGAACCTTTCTGTTGGTTTCCCATTGGATAGGACGTACCGGAGAACAACCACCATTTGAAATTTAGTCGACACATCTGTGGTTTCATCGGCAATTATGGAGACAAAATCAGCAGCACGGATTTCCTCTAGGATTCTTTCTTTGCTGACTTGTAACATACAATCCAACAAATCATTTTGTATTTCTTTCTAAGTACCCTTAAAAACAGAAGCCGAATTCAAATGTTCATTTAAAACATTATCAAGAGCAGATGTGAAATTTATTAAGCCTCTAAATATTCCAGGATTTTTTGATGACGCCGTTTCATCATGTCCTCTGAGAGCCAATTCAAATTCACCACAAAACTTTATACAATCAATTATTCTTGATAACACGTAGCGATTTTTTCTGACTTGATCGTTTTGTCTCTCCACATTTCTCCGAAAAGCTTCATTAAGCTGCTCTCTAATTTCAATTTTGCCTAAGACTGAGAGGTCGAGACAGGCATTTAGATGGCTCATGGACTGTTCATGTTTTTTAATTTTCTGTGACAAATGTGATAAGTCGCATACGCTAGTTTTCGTCCAACTACTGTCACTTCCGTTAGCGAATATTAAGCAGGGAAAGCAATAAAAACGATTATTGAAATCGCATCCGCATATCCAGTTGTTCCTGTCGTATACATTCGCATTGAAAGAACGAGTGTATTCTTTACCTTTCACGTTTTGTTTCTGAACCTTAAAGCAGGAACAGGACTGCCCAATTTTTTAATGGCACATTTATCTTCAAATGGAAGTGTTGAAATATTTGTTTCCAAAAGAAATTTTACTGCATTCATGGCTAAATATATTAATACTATGCTTATAATACTAAAAGAACTTTTATAACTATTCGTCACTCGCTACTAAAGTAGATG
>JAPMOR010087084.1:17732-31028 GCA_026543865.1 Argiope aurantia
AAAAAAAAGGTGTTGCCACATTTGAAGCAATAAGACAAAGAGAATAGAAGAAAAATATTTTTCAAAAGTGCGTAGGTTTGTTTATGTCTGCCCGGTGCTTCACTCATACAGTGAACCTTCTCACAAACAAATGCTGCCAGGTTTCGCAAAATAAACAGCAAAAATAAATTTCACCTGTCAAAAAGCGTAGGAAGTGTTTAAAAATGAAGAACACAGATGGTAGGCTGGGTCGAGGACCTTGGGTAAAAATTACTTTTTCAGATTTCTTTTTACAAATGAAAAAAAAAAAAAAAAGAAAAAAAATTTTTTTTTTTGGGATCAGTTTCCGAAAGGAACTCAGTTTGTTAGTGTTCCATTTTAACGTAAAGAACTTGATTTTCTTAGTTTATTTGTTCGCCTTTGTATGGCAATGACAGGAGAATTTAAAAAGTCAACAATGGAACTTCATTCGCAAAGTTTTTCAAATGCCTCTAAGGTCGTTAATGAAGGTGTGGTTTACGTTTTTGAACTCGAACATTCTTTCTTTACTTTGAGTGCAAACGATATTGAACGCAGATGGGAAAAAAGAGGAAGAATTAACGCCAGAATTAGCCTACTTTCAAAAAGCAGCGGCCCAGAACGGTTCTGAGATGGAAGGTCTTCTGCTTTTATCGTTTGGCGTTGAGGGCGTGTGCCCCGAAGGGTAGAGAATCTCCACCAGCAGAAGGAAAAAATTTCGCTTTTCATGATGACGCAATAGCATCAAAGTCAACCCGAAAATGCGGTAGAGTGAATGTCATTAAATGAATGAGCAATTATGGAAATTCTCGTGGGAAACTGTGTGAAGCGGTTGATTTGGTTCAAGAAAAAGAAGGAAAATTTTGCTATAGAGTTTCAGGATGAAAGTGGCATCATCATAGAAGATGATAGAACGATAACCTTTCGCAAAAATAGATCAAATCCTTGAATTTCTATTTAACTTGTTCTTTAGATTTCTCGAATCGATATAAAAAAAACGATTTTAATCTTATTTTGAAAGATGAATCAAAATACTATTTGGTTTATTTTAATGCAAAATATAACCTAATTTCTTTGTTATTGTCTAAACAAATAGTCTTATACCGTAAAAAAACATTTCAAAATAATTTAACATTTGTTTTGATGTGTTTCAAACAATATTATCATTCAAAAAATGAGTTTATTTAAACTACTTAATTACGATTGTAGATTTGTTTTAGTAAAACGTCGTATAAAATAAAATAAAAAATTCAGTCGGAACAAAATATGAAAGATGCACATTTATCAGAATCATGATTTCACTCATTTTAAGACATTTTAAGTGATCGATTTTTTTTAAGGATATTCTTATCAGAATGTTGTAGTTCCTTTTCTGTTGTTTATAATTTATTCTTTGTAATTACGACATAAATTCGAAAATAACTTATTTAACTTTCATAATTAAATACTGAATCCTTTTTCGATATCGGGAGTTCGATTTTGTTAAGAGACGGAAAATATGAATGTGAAAACGGCGTTTTAAACTCAAATAACATTAGTCAACCAACTTAATTAGTAAAAATATAAAAGAACATCAAACTGAATTCACTTTGAAGAATTATTATTATTGTTCTATCTAAAAGCTCGCAAGAAAATTAATACCAAATGAACATATTTCTTAGAATTTTACAGCTATTTTAAAGAATGATTTTTAAATGGTATCTAGAATATAAATACACACCAAATTTTAGCATCAAATTTTAATACCATTTATTACATGCTAGAAGTCTTTAGCGATCAGTTGATTCGTTGTGAAAATTGGTTGCATTCAATTTAATTTATATCTCTTGCGCATTATTTCACATTCGTATTTCTTCAATAAAACAAATTTAAATATCTTGTTGTGACAGGCATTAACCGCTTAACTGTTTTATTTTCTTTACTATCTAATAAGGTGACATCTTCTAGTTTAGGAATATTTCCTTATTTTAATTCAAATGGGAATCCATTGGATACTTGACTGATCTATGTATTCGAAATAATTTTAATATTGCATTATGATCGTTATGAATCGTTATTTTTTTGCTTACAACTATCAAAATTCGATAATTCGATGTATAGTGACTCAAACAATTGAGAGTACACCTTATTTTTACTTGATAAATCCAACTTTCAATATAAATAACCTATTACAGGGAAGTGCAAACATATTTTTATTTTTACACGTAACAAATGGTTTAATTTAGAGTAAAAATAAAGAAAAATCAACGAAAAACTTCTAAATTGAAAAGTTTCAAAAGCATTTTAAATGAACCTGCGCAGAATTTTGCCACAAAAAATTGAGAATACACCAATGAAATTTTTGCAATATCACGCATGGAAACAAAGTGTCACTCTTAAGTTGCGTGTCTTTTGGCTCTTACAATGGCCTCTAAACGTCATGGTACCGATTCAACCCATTTTTGGTGCTATTTGAAGATAATTTACCCCATTCTTCTTCTAACACTTGTTTTAAATGGGTTTTGTTTCTAATTTTGAGTTTTTGAACCACTTTTTCCAGTACTGCCCACGAATATTCAATGGCATTGATGTCGGGGTACTGTGGTGGTGGTGTGTATAACTGCTGTTTACGATGAAAATGACGTCCTATTTTGAATTTATGTGCATTCTGTTTGGGGTCGTTGTCCTACTGAAAAATGGATTTTTCATCTAAACCCAAATTTTTAATACTTTCCTTTAGATTGCTGTACCATATGGTTCATCCAACTTGTTACAGAAACTTTTCCAATCATAAGCAGAAGTGTAAGCACTGAAATTGTGCGAAATGCCATTAGACAAGCTGGATATAAAAGTCACATTGTTAAAGAGAAACCATTCATCAGCTAGCAAATTCTGAAAAAGCATTTGAAGTATGCAAAAACTCATCAATTGAAGACCAATAACCTTTGGAAGAAAGCTATATTTAGTAATGAAAGAAAATTCAACATTTTTGGCAGTGAAACCATCGTACTGTATGGAGAAAGCCTAATACTGCTTTGGATCAAAAAAAAAATACATCCTTCAGTTAAACATGATGGTGACTCCGTCATGATTTGAAGTTGCATGGCTTCATCCAGGGTAGGAAATTTAATTTTTATAGATGGCATTATAAACGATATGGTTTACTTGGATATACTTCGCAGCAATCTAAAGGAAAGTGCTAAAAATTTGGGTTTAGAAGGAAATTTCATTTTCCAGTAGGACAACAGCCCCAAACAGAATGCACGTAATGTCAAAATATGGTGTATTTTTCATTGTAAACAGCAGTTACACACAGCACTACCACAGTATCCGACATCAATGCCATTGAATATTCGTGGGCCGTACTCGAAAAAGTGGTTCAAAAACTCAAAATTAGAAACAAAACCCATTTAAAAAAGTGATGTAAGAAGAATAGAGTAAATTATCTTCAGATTCCACCAAAAATGAGTCGAATCGGTGCCACGACGTTTAGAGGTCATTATAAGAGCAAAAAGATATGCAACTTAAAAATGACACTTTGCTTCTATGAGTGATATTGCAAACATTTCATTGGTGTATTCTCAATTTTTTGTGGCAAAATTCTGCGCAGGTTCATTTAAAATGCTTTTGAAACCTTTCAATTTAGAAGTTTTTCGCCTATTTTTCTTTATTTTTACTCCAAATTAAACCATTTGTTACGTGTAAAAATAAAAACATGTTTTCACTTCCCGGTAATGTTTTATTTATACTGAAAGTCGGATTTATCAAGTAAAAGTAAGGTGTACTCACAATTTTTTCGGGCCACTTTATGTCACTCTGGCAAAACAGATAAGTAGTTAAACTCTTTTTTTTTTTTTTTTTTTGTAAAATTGTTTTTTTTTCGGAGAAAATCTTTAAATATGAATAGTATACTGATTATATATGAATATTTTTCAACCTTGAACTGGTCTTTAAATAAATAAAAAATCTTGAATATCTTGAATGCTCTTAGTTTAACATGTTATTCGAAACCGTCTGCTATAATATACTATTCATTTTTCAGTTTATTTACTTTATTTCTATTTTTGAACTCAGTTTTACCTCGATGAAATCGGGTGCAAGATGGCTCTACATGACATTATCAGCATGAGAGCAGATAGAAAAAGGCTCTTACAGTATGTTATAATATACAGGGTGTTTCAGTGAACCGTTTCAGAACTTCTAAGAGGGGTAGGGTACATCCCGACAACTCGAAATCATAGAGCAATGCTTTCCTGAAGCGGTGTTGTACACAGAAGCACCATAAAGAAAATAGACCGTAAATGAGAAATCGTTTTAATAATACATGAAAGGAAGCAAAAGGTACATAGATTAAGTAAGTGTTCGAAGTTTCTTCCACGGGCTACAATGCACGTATCACATCTCCGACGCATGGACATCCGAATATTATGGAAAACTCCAGGCATATCTCGAATCTCTCTGGTTGCGATTCTTGCAACAAGCTATTTAGCAGTGTCAACAGGGGTGCCATAAACTAGCGATTTCATATGACCCCAGAAATAAAAAGCAAGACATGATAAGCCGGGTGACCGAGCAGGACAACGCACGGGACCCCTACGTCCGATCCACCGTTGACCAAATGCGACATCCAGGTAGTTACGAACATCTCCGCTATAATGGGCAGGGGTTCCATCGTGTTGGAACCACATTGTCTGTTGCGTCGATGCAGAAATCTGTTCATCTCTCAAAAGTTGTGGCAATACTTGCTGCAGAAAGAGCAAGTACGTAGGTCCGGTTAGACGACCCGGTAACAGGTAAGGTCCGATGAGGTAATCTCCCACAATACCGGCCCATACATTGACCGAAAATCGATTCTGTGCTGCACGACATCGTATTGCATGGTTCTCAACCGCCCAGATATGGTCGTTATGCGTGTTGAAAATTCCTTCCCTTGTGAAGGCTGCCTCATCGGAAAACAACACTTCAGCAGGAAAAAAGGTATTTGTAGCACATTTTCCCAGTTACCACTGTGCGAAAGCAATAGGAGGTACATAATCCTCCGGTTTCTGTGTCTGGATACGCTGCACGTGAAACGGATGCATGTCTTCTGCTCGGAGAATCCTCCAGACGCTGCAATGGGAAAACCCCGACTTCGTGTACTGGATCTTGGATTCCCCTGTACATGCTGCAGCACATTCTGGTTGGCGTCTGCAGTCCGTGTTGTTCTTACCCTGTCCTGAGCTCTTTCTAATGAACCTGTCTCAGTTAACCTCTGGTGCAGTCTCGCAAAGAAATTATGTCTGGGAATACGCCTCGTCGGATATCGTTTCGCGTACAAACGCTGTGCGGCTGGCCCACTACAATTTGCAGCCCGGTACGCCAAATGCATATCGGCTAACTCTGCGATCTTGTAATCATCCATCCTACTAACTTGGCGTTCTTGTGCGAAATGAAGATTCCCTGCACGAAAGCTCGGACTTTTCACACAACGCCATCTACCGTGCCAGGAAAGCATTTCTGACTGCCCATGGGTATATGATTTTGGTTCGTTATGATGTACCCTACCCCTCTTAGAAGTTCTGAAACGGTTCACTGAAACACCCTGTTTATACTGTAAGAACTATATATATATATATATATTGTTTTATAACTTTAATTGTATGCGCATATATTCCTACTGAAGTCGACATCCACAATTGAATAATACTATTAAAAATATGACCATTTACCCCATCCATCTTTTAATTCCTAGTTATCGTTCGAAGTATTGAAAGTTCATTTTCTTATTCCGCATGTAAAACGCACAAATATTAAACAGAATAGTTCTTATTTAGCTTTCAGCAACGGATGAAAATTCACGCAATTAAATATCTGATGAAACAATCAAAGTAGAAACAATCAGTTGTAGAAAATAAGGGGAAATTAAATTTTTAAAATTTGTCAAAATTAAGAAAAATCTATTGCACGACATTTAGTATTCCTGAAAATTCTGAATTTTGAATTTAAAAACTGAGTGAATATCATTTTTAAGAATAATATTATCCGAAACTGTGCAGGAAAACATTAAGATCTTACTTAATTTTTAATTAAAGCAAATTCTAATTAACATTTTTTTAAATCATTTCAAGATACAAATTTTCGCCTTCGAAAATATATTTCTATCAACTTTGATATTTCTTTCTCTAACAGTATGGCTTACAGAACTCCAATACACACGTAGTCACATTCTTCTTTTTTGTTAATAGATGGCAACACTCAGTATCTGAAATTCTAGGCATTCACAATCGCAATAAAATTAAATTTTCAGCTATATGGTAGAATGTAAAACACTTTTTATGGAAAAAAAGATTATAAGTAAAACGATTTTTAAGTTCTTTGAGCCAGACTAACTAGTGCAATTTATATCATGCAACAAAAAGTAATTGCAAACGATTATTGTATTTATTTTGTATTTTTCATTGGATGCTGCTGGTGATTTTTTAAAAATTATTTTATCTGTATTAATTTAGAAACTGATTGAGGTAACAGTAAGATATTCTGTTTAAAGATAACAGGATATTCCGAAATATTAATTTTGATTACATTTGTAATTTGGTTTATGTGGATTGAGTCATATATACAGATTTTCCAATGCCTCGGAAAAGAATTATAGAATAGATAATAAAATTAACTTTTTCCAAAACGAAAAAAACTGAGATTAATTTAAGGAACTTCTGGACTTAGAAAAATCAAAGTCTTACAATCTATCGTTTATAAAATGTACGAATCCAGAAAAGGATCTAACCAATATCTACAATAACAAAATCTGCAGTTTAATTCTTTACAGTTGTGCAATTACTAATAAATTTTACAAAACTCATTTCAAATCTTGAAACTCAATCTAAACAAAGGCCCTCCGAAACACTATTAATTTTCCTAAATGGACTCCAAACATAGTCGATAAAAATTACTGGTAAAGAAATTCTGTTGTTACTTATGGAACTTGTAAACAAGCCCGCTGACAAAGGCAGCGATTTTAAGCCGAGTTTGTGCATGCAACTTCTGAGGGTAAAGGCTCCTAAGCATTCGAATTTTAGCTCATATGAAAATGACACTATCTTGCGCAACTCCTTTTTACAGGAGGGGGGCTTTTTCACACATCTCACAGATAGAACACAGAATGCCCGAACCAAGACGCCCAGATCACGGGAAAGACGCTCTACCCCTAGGCCAGGACGCCGGCTCAAAGTAATTCTTTTAGATAAAATCAAAAGAGTAACTTTTTTATCAAACCGCAAATGGAGCTGAATTCTTTATCTATGATCAAAAATCTAATCTCAGTATCTAATTAGTTAAAAAAAAGATGCAGTTGCGATCATACTTCAAGAACTGAGTATTTCTTTAAGCCAAATTATAATCCTTCCTGATCCTCACATTTGTTGGAATGTAAACTACAAAATTTTCATTTTCTAACTCAATTTCCAAAAAAAAAAAAAAAAAAAAAGATACAACATTATTTCTGGCATCAAAGTTCTCTTCCAAGAAAATCTCAACAAAGAATTTCAAGATTATTTTGAAACAGATGCATCTGAATCGCAATTTATCATTTCTATCGCAGGCCTATCGTCCTTTACTTATCGAATTCATCTTAATGATTTCACTATTACAGCCGAAGCTTTAACAGTATGACAAGGCAATGAACTTCCAATTCCAGATAACGATACAGATATATAGATACAGAAATTCATTGTTTCATGTCAATATTTAAAACCTCCTGATGTGTTATTAAAGCTTTATCTCTTTTCTCATGGGGGGATATATGCGGTGTAAAATAGATATCGTTATTTGCAGAATCAGTGTTTTTGACTCCAAAATGTTATATTGTAATTTGTTTACAATTAAGCAAGTTCCATTGTACAGACTTTAATAGGCATTAATATGTTATTTGCGAAATTTAGCTCGAACAGGAGTGTTAGAGTTAAATTTCGCAAATAACATATTAATGCACCCTAGCTTTAAATTCGATTTGTAATTGAAACTGCGTTATTTAAATTGATTTTTCTCAAACTGTTTAACTAAAATATCCTTTTTCCGGACTTCCCTTGAATTCAACTACGTATTTAATCCATACTTGTAAGCTGGAAATTCGGTTAGTTTTTCCATTTTTTTTATACTTAAATTTTTATGATTTTGGGTTTCTCCATTTGGCAAAATGCCAAATGAGTGAAGAACCAAAACTGCAAGAGGAATATTTTTATTTCTTCAATGACCAGACCAGTGGAAATTTTTTTGAAATCTTCTGGCAAACAGTTAATTAAAAATCAATTAATGAAGGAATTTTTATCAGTCTTGTTTTGAATTAGAGATAAATATTCAAATAATCACTGGAAGAAGTTAAGGGAAATAGAATGTTGGATACAAGAAATAAAATTAAATTTTTTTAGGAAAAGAAACTAACTTTTAGAAAAAATTAACTAATCTTAAAAAACATCGTTTTCCAAGACTTCCCTTAATTTAGCCTCGTATATAATTTATACCTGTAAGTTGTTGTCAAACGGCTTTTGACAAATTCGATTAGTTTTTTCTTTTTTTATATATAAATTTTCATGACTTTTAACTTCTTAATTTGACAACATGCCAAATGAACGAAGAACCGAAACATCAATAGTTCGGGGGGGGGGTATTTTTTCTGGTAAAAAGTTAATTAAAATCCAATCAATGAAACTATTTTTATCATTCTTGTTTTGAATTTGAAAGAAATGTTCAAATAATCACTTCAAAAATCGAAAAAGTAAATGGAAATAGACTGCCGAACGCAAAAAATTTAGTTTCAATTTAAAACATTCGGGGGGGGGGGGGGGGATTGACTAACTTTTAAAAAAATTAACTAATTTTAAAAAATCTCTCTCTCTCTCTCAACTTTCCGTGAATTCGACACATATAACAATCTATATTTGTAAGATGTTGCCAGACGGCCTTTAACAAATTCGGTAAGTTTTCCTGTTTCTTATATATGAATTTCCTGATTTTTGATTTCCTAATTTGGCAACATGCCATATAAATGAAGAACTAAAATTTCAAGAGGAAAAGTTTATTTCTTCACTGACAAGATCAATGAAAAAAAAATTAAACTGTTTGGTAAACAATTAATGGAAATTCAATCAATGAAGGTATTTTTATCATTCTTATTTTGAATTAGAGAGAAATTTTCAAATAAACACTTCAAAAAATTCAAAAAGTTAATGGAAATAGAATGTCGAAAGCAGAAAATTTATTTTCAATTAAAAAAACATTTTTGGAAAGAGTGATTAACTTTTAGAAAAATTCTTAACATTCAGTAAGTAATATCAGAGTTCCAAAACAAATCCCACCAGAACTATAACTATTTGCCCCCCCTTTTGTTATTGAAGCAAAGTTTTTTTTTTTTCTTCCTTCGATTATTAGAAAAAAAAACCACATTAAGGAAAATTAAATCTTTACGAATAATCATTCAAAATTACAGAAAACAATAAATTAAAAAAATCAACATTGAATTTTAAAATTCGGGATTCGAAGTGAAATGAGCCACCATTACGTTTATCTGCGTACCAAATTTTGTGAATAAAATTGCGATAGACTTGCGATATAGCGACACGCAAACAGACAAACAGATGCGCAAACTATTTCTTTTATAATTACAGATCGGATGAAAATAGATAGAATAAAAGCTTCAAAGATAAATGTGTACAAATAAGTAATTTCTTTTAAAAAGGAAGGCTGTTTTTTTCTCCGTAGTATTTGCATGTGTACAAAGTTGACGATTTGATACTATGATTCTTTTTATTTTAAGCACAATAACAATTATGCATATTAAACCAGCAATTTACTAAAATTATGTCATTAGTTCTTTACGTTTCGGATTTATCGAGTTCATTCGCATTCGAACAATCAGAAAGACAAAATGGATTTCGCTCAAACTTTTATAGAAATATGGGGATTTTCTCGTACTTCCATATATTAAATTTCAGCTGCTACTTAAAATTTTTTCATTTATTGTGTTCACAGATTATAAAAGGAGAAATAATACTCCAAAAATGAGTTTTTCGAACTCAAAGACGTTTGAAACATTAAGATTCACTAAAATTTCGAGTTCGAATTTTTTGACGATTACAATACTTCCTCTATATTTCGTATACGAAAAAGTAAGAAGTATGAACTGGGAAACTAAAAATGTTTAATAAATTATATAAACAAAAATTATTTTCAAGAAATTTTGTAAATTTACATTAATTATGTTTTAGCATATTATCCGCTTTACAATAGAAATGTAAGAATATGTAAAAGTCAATTAAAATTTTTAGACATCTTTATGTTTTTAAAGGCTAGTTTATAACATTCAAACGCAGACATGAGAATATTTTTTAAAATCCAAATCTCAAAATTTTACAGATAAACGTATTTTAAATCACACATAAAATATTCCACACAGAGCATTCAAATGCAAAGTAGCACCAATTCATACTACATTCATCATACGAAATTGCCACTTAACCTTTTACCGAGTTCCCAACTGCGTGATTTTGTTGAAAAAAAATCATTATTCTGTCATTTCTTATTTTTTATCGACCCAGAAAGCGTAAAAATCGTATTCTAAACGGTTCACTTAATGGCATTTACTCATGGGTCAAAGTGACAAAGAAAACTCGGAAGTTTTTACTTCCGAATTTCAAACCCGATCGTGTCACATTGGTGATATATGTTTATCGGAAAAAAAACCCCCACCTTAGCGGGCGATGACTGAAAGGTATTCAGAATGATATGGTATCGAAATTCAGATATTTATTCATATGAATGGCCAAATTTCCGGCTTAAAAGAAATCGAAATTACTGGACATTTGAACTTTTTGTACTGCTCAAAATATAATATTAAGTTTAGATAATGAGAAAAAAATGAAGTTTGATTAAACGAATAATTCATATCTAATTTTCATGCTTGTAATAAATTAGGAAATTTAAATAGAAAAAGCGAAGAACATCTTCTCAGACGATTTTTTTTCCCTCTTTTGCATTATAACAGCTTTAAGGCAAATGATACATTTTTAAATATATTTTTTGGTTTAGATCAGAATCTTCTGTGTTATTTTGCATTATTAAATTAAATCAAATTATATTAATTTTATTTACATTATTTAATAAATATATCTGAAGTCCATCTGATAAAATTAACTTGGATTTAGTTTTGTATATGAAGTTTAACCATAGATATTTTTAATGGAAGAAGCCGAAATCATTCTTCTATTTTAAGTCAAGTGTATATAGTTACGGCTCTGATATAATATTATAAGGGGTCTGATTTGAAATAAGTTTTGGAAAAATGCGAAGAAAAATTACTATAAATTATTATTTTGAGAAACACGATTGTTTCATTTTCTTTAAAAAGATAGGATGATATAGTTTGTTACATTTGGTAATCAAACATTGTGAGAATTTGAATAAAAATAATTTTTTATACAAATAATTGCACAGCTGTAAATTCGAAACTCTGACTTTAAAAAATCTATGAATAATACAATTTTCTTCTATATTTTTAATTCACTATGTTAATTATAAATTTATTTCTGATTATGTAATCTGGTTTTCAAATTCAAGAACACTGAATTTGAAGTAATCGTGCTTTGTAATTTGAATACAAAAGAACCTGTAATTCTATTTTTTTTATTTATCAACTTTTGAAGGAATTTAAACTATTTGTGACACAAAAATAGAATTGTGAGAAATTAGAACACTGCTTATAAAGAATTCAACAAATAAGAAAAACAAAGAATTTGTTAGCGTTATTTATTTATTTGTTTATTGTATTTCTTTAACTATTCGATGCCGATTTTTCTTTTCAGCTTTCCAGGTGAAAGTCCATTTTTTGGAGAATGAGTGCAATTAAATTTAATGAGGCGTGCAGTTGTCACACAAGTGAAGTATTAGCTAATTTATTTTCACTTTCTAATATACGAGAAGAAGTATAGCTGTCATTAAAAAATTTAATTTCATGATTTTGATTGATCTTTATTCTTTAATTCTCATCGATGAACATAAATAAATCTTGGATTTATTTTTTATGTTTCTGTGTGTTTATAATTCCATATATATATATATATATATATATATATATATATATATATATATATACTAGAATAATGGAATTTGGATTCGGTCTATAATTTTTGTACACATATTGCAAAATGCATACCTAGTTTTCAACTAAATTAGCTAACGGAAAGAAAAGGAACATTCAAAATATGCACTCAGATTTCTTTTGCAGACTATGAAGTTTTAATATATATATATACGGTTATGGAAAAACCTAATACCTGTACAGTGTATGTACAGTGGAAAAGTACAACAGATTCAATAACTGATAAAGTCATTAAACAAAACGCAAAAACACGAAACAAAAGCAAGAAAATTCAGTGCAAACATATGCAATAAATTCATTTATAATAAAGAGAAATACATAAGCAGCAAATCTCTTTTAGACGACTCTAGATATACAAAGCGCTCAGAAAAACTTCGCTTAACTACTCCCTTAAGCTTAACTCCACTGACAATTCTTCCTAATACCGATGACTTATAGGTTTGTCGTTCGTTTTTATATAATTTTTAATGCGATAAAGAAGTTTGTATAACGATAGAGAATCTTTGCTAATATTCGAGGCATCACCGAAATTATCAAATATTCTGGATCCTTCATATTTGTTTCCGAAGTTCAATGCGAAATTTATAGCAAATTCCAAGCATCTATTTAACATCCGTTAAGATATATGTAAAACTTTTTTCCTTATTCATGAAAATTACTGCGCAGGAAAATAAGTTTCTGCCTTCGCAGTAACTTATCTGTAAGTTAACAGTAACATATTGTTAGCAGTTAGTTATTGCTAACAATATGTTACTGTTTAGTCAGTTATTGAAAACGATATATTACTGTTAAACTAATAAATCTAGGTAATATAAATAATAATCGGTTCCTATTAATATTAATTGTGATTATTAAGAAAAATAACCGATTAAGGGCATTGGCCCTAAATGCATATGTTGTTACAGAAATTGTCTGGTAGGTATATGGCGAAAGAAGCCTAACAAGGCGAATAATTAAAAACATTGCTTTATTTCCCGAATATTCAAGAAAACAAGGAGTACATTTAATAAAAACATTCAAGATATACACAAAGGATTTGTAGACATTAATAACTCAAGCAGTTTGTGAATTCCAAAATAGAAGAAAATAAGACAGCAAGACAGCTCGCTTTGCATCAACACACAAAAGAGATAGCTGAACTAATCCAATTTTTCGAATTTATATATTGTTTTCGATAGGACTCGATGTCACAA
>JAPMOR010087084.1:31038-61759 GCA_026543865.1 Argiope aurantia
TATTGTTTTCGATAGGACTCGATGTCACAAGACAGCTCGCTCTGCATCAACACACAAAAGAGATAGCTGAACTAATCCAATTTTTTCGAATTTATATATGGTTTTCGATAGGACTCGATGTCACATGGAACTTTCTGGAAGAATTCCGAGATTCCGGTTTCTAACAGCGACAATATAACCTTCATTTTTGTCTCCAAGATTGGGGGAGGGGGGCGCTATTGAATTCATACAGAATCCATTAAAAAATCTGTATATATATTTCTTTCAATTATAAAATTTATACTGCAAATAAGCCGTATAATAGATTCGTAACAATACCACATTTCTCTGCCACTTTTTGTTAAATGGTTCTTTTCCATCAGTTTTTGAAATTTTAAATATGATAATTAACGGCTTACTACTTTTGTGGTACTAGTATTTCCATATTTTATTAACACAAGATATTGTACCATATCACTATGATGTTATTCGATATTATGAATACATGACAATATCGTGAAGATATAGCAACATGCTGTGAGGCATTTTGTACTAATAGAGAGTATCATCGCTGTTATATAAAAATGTTTTACATCGAAACCCACACAACACAATTTTGTGTAGTGCGATTTTGTTCAAAAAAAACGCAATTTTTATATAATTGTTGGATTTACAAATGATATTTAGCATTTTAGGAAAACAATGATGTATCATATACAAAGATTTGAAAACATCTGTAACTAATATAACTTAGTGCTTTGTCTTGTGAAATTGTCTTGGAAAGCTTCGTATAAGACTTTTGATGTAAAAATGACAATATATCTAAAAAGACACTTAATGTTTTAATATAGCATAAAACTTTTTTAATTTTCTTGGAGATTTGGATCTTATTTATCATATCCACTATTATTTTTCAGAATTTCACTTTGTGGAATGTTGTATTTAGGACCAGATTTCTTTTGCATCAACTTATTTCATTTGTAAATTTCTCGCATCTGCACCTTGCCAATTTATATTAAAAATAAAAATAATTATGTCTGAAAATAATTAACAATGTAATTATAATCGGAAATAAACTAAACAATTTATGAGAATCGTTTGCATGTTAATTTCAAGATAAATAATAGTCGTTTTAATATAAACATCTATCTTTTTTTATTCTTACCAAAGAATAACAACAAAAAAGTAGATGAAATATATACTGTATTCATTTTTCATAAATTTGTAATAGTTTAATTTTGTTTTTGGAAACTGTGGTTTGATTTAATGCTGTGAAATCTGTTTAAAATCAATTCGCATGCTGGAATACAGCTCTTGTCTGAGGGAAAACGCCCGACGAAAATCAAATGATTTCAATATTAAGGTTTTGTTTTTTTTTTTTTTCTGAAAGTATTGAAATTTTTGATTGGCAGCCCGTATTAATTAAAAAAATTGTAGCCAGAAAAAAACAACTTGAAAGAGCTCTAATTCCGATTTCATATGAAAACAGCGGGAGTGGTCTCCCGAAAACTTTCTCGCATTCTCCCTAAGCCCAGATTTATCTCAGAGAACACAGGCTTAGTTACGAAATATTAAACTTTGACATGAATTTAGCATTTTTACTGAATCTATCGTGTAATCCTTGGAGAATAATTTGGTGATTAACCACTGGCTAGCTACTTACAAAATCCGAAATTCAAATGTGTGTTTTAAACACGTTTTTCTGAACAGATTTAAACAAAAATTTGTCTCAAAACTTCTCTTGTAATTACAAAATACAATACTATATTTGAGATTGTATTTTGTAATTGGTATTGTATTTTGTATTGTATATTTAAATAATTGCATTTTTGAATTATCGCGTTTGCATGTTTCTAAAGATAATCAACCCCTAGTTGGATTTGGATCAAAATTAGACAGGTGTCTTCACTATAGATGTTAAATCTGATAACCGAATCTTATTTATCTAGCTCTCTTCGTTTTGTAGCTATCGCGCTAATGATATTCGAACAATCGGACAGACTGACTTTTTCTTAGTAGATTTTACTCAAAATATTATTTGATAAAAATCTGCAAAAAGGAAGTAAAGGCCACAGAATGAATTTCATCCGTCTGGCTCAAAGCGTTTTGAGTTATTTTTGTCACTGATAGACATACGGAAATTTCTCAAAAATGTGTTTTCCGACTCGGGGAGGTCTGAAACGTGGAAATTTGTCGAAAGCTCGAATTCGAATTTTTTGACGATTACTAAACTATCTCTATATCACGTAGACCAGAAAATAAAAATGTATTTTAAAAATGAGGCGGTTTTCTAAAAACATGAAGAAGGTTGTCAAAATGATAAACATTTTCTGTCATTTGGGAAGGAGTTTCTATGGGTGGAAGTTAAAGTTCGGATGCCGTTTAGATTCTGCTCTTTCCTTGTTTCACTTCGTGGCAAAATTGCTAATTTCAAGGATTATCGCCTTGAAATGAAAAAGCAATGTTCAAGGTTAACAAGCCACCCATCTTAAGTAACTTTGTGTTCTAAATATGTAGACAGAAATTTGCATTTCAAATTAATTCTATTTTGATGATGATTTCAAAGCGAAGATTAAAATATTAGTATAATTAAAGTCACTAATCCATTGTATTTTATTTCTCGTATACGATGTATCAAACAGAAAGTATTGTAATGGTCAAAATATTCGAATTCGATATTTTGACTAATTTACGTATCAGACCTTCCCAAGTAAAAAAAAATGTCTGTTGTTTTATCTATCTCTGAATGCAATAACAATAAAATACTTTGAGCTAGACGAATGGAATTAGGTGTATAAGTGTTACACCTATTTTGCTGATTTCTGTCAAATCTTAAAAGAAATATTTCTCTCTGGTTATCCAAATAGATAACTTAATGAACGATGACTAGAAAACGTAAGCGGGCATATAGATAAATTTTTCACACGCATTAAATATCTCAAACATAATCCGTATAAAAGTTAGAACAAAATCTGTCGAGGAGTTGATCGTACATCGGTCTTTTTTTTTTCGAATACAATTTAACACAATAACTTAAGATCAAAAAGATGTAATAAATAGAATTTGGGAGCTTGTGGCTATAATTTTGACTCTATGTCCAATTTTAAACGGAAGAAAAAACCTTTGAAATACATATTCAATTTTCTAGTTCTTGTGCCAGAGAATCACTTATTCGATATCAGTATTATAACAGTCAATATAATAATCTTAAAATATTACTATTTAAGTTGCCAGCGGGAATGATTTTCACAAATTTTTCCCACATATGCCTAGCAAGGCATTAGTGAACAACAGTTAGGAAATACTGATCTTTAGCTTGAATCTAACCTTTTTACTGAATATATCTTATGACCCTTTGGCAAGTTTTTTTTTGGGGGGGGGGAATGGAGGGGATTAATACCTGACATGCGTTTAAGGTACCCAAAACTCGAATTTGTGTTTTAAATGCGATTATAACCGCAATTACAGAACTACATTTGTAGTCACAAAACCACATACCAGATTTGATACATTTAAATTATGGCGTTTTTGGGTTATCGTGATTACATGCTTGTACAGTACAAACCGGCGGAAAGTACATCTCTAGAAGGATTTGGGCACCAAATTTGATAGCTATTCGCAATTTAGAATTATATCTGTGTGACAAATTTTATCCATCTAGCTCTCTTCGCTTTGTAGTTACCGGGTTAACTTATAGTGCAACAACAGGACAGACGGTTCCTTCCTGAATGGATTTCGCACACAATTTTATAAAAATATACAAATTTGGTCTTACGACTGTACACCAAATTTTATCCGTCTAGCTCAATGCGTTTTTGAGTTCTTTTGTCTCAGACTGTCAAACCGATGGACAGACAAACATAGCACATGAAAATATTGAGTTCATTTGTTTTATTGTCGATTGCCACATTTTCTCTTTATTTTTTTATATGAGCGAAAGTAAAAATAAGTAATTTTAAAAGCTCTTGTAGGTAAGTTATCATTTTTCTTTTGTAAATAAATATACCAAATTTTCATATGATTTATAATATATTGGCTGAACCCGACAATGCTTTCCTAATGCTAGGTTTGATTATATTTATAGATTAAATGAATGTAATTGTAAGTTTCATATCAATGATTGCTTTAATTAAA
Source organism: Argiope aurantia (assembly GCA_026543865.1). Lineage (NCBI taxonomy): Eukaryota > Metazoa > Arthropoda > Arachnida > Araneae > Araneidae > Argiope > Argiope aurantia. Next base: position 35,152 of record JAPMOR010087084.1, read on the forward strand.
ATTAAATATTTATGCACACATTATTATTTTCAAGTTTTGGATTTTTTTAAAATAAAATTACTGTTATATTCAACTTTAAGCTCATTGCAATGTTCTTGCATATATAATGGGCCTCTTGATTCCATTTGTTATATATACAAACAAATCCCTTAGCTTTCCAACACGGGAACATGCAGTGTATAATTGTCCATTGGATTCTCTGAATTCAATCTATATATTTGCAATGATTGATTTTGTAATCAACTTCATAACGCAGCAAAATCATTGCAATTAATATTGAACATTAAAAAACTTAACAAAACATTAAAAAATTGAACATCGCGGAGTTTCACGAAACGTAATCTTCACTTTTTAAAAGCTAGAATGTAAATGCATTCGAGCTTACCTCTACCAATTTGAGAAAATATTTATTTCCTCTTAAAAATCAATGTCAGAAGTACTATCTTGTAGCGCAATCACCGATACTAATAAAATAGAATCGATATTTTAATATTAATTATAATCACAATATTCGGTTTATTAATTTAAAATATAATCATAATTTAAAAATATAATTGATCCCACCGATAAAATATATAATCGATATATTATTAAATTCCTAGCCTTCTTTCTATTGATCAGATCGAGGATTTCTTTAGCTTTAAACATTCTGAGACAACACAGATATTTTTTCTTTAATTAACATGCATAAGAATATTATCTTTATACACATACGCACGTTAGGCTTATATTGGCCCTTTGTAATATTTTAAGCATACAGAATATATTTCAATTGTTGTTATTTTATTTTATTTTTTATGCTCATTAAATTAATGAATAGCCATCAATGGTGTGGGCTTAAAAGTCAAAACTAAACTTTTTTAATAACTGGCTCAAATTACGCCTGAATGATGTTTTCGATCAGGTTAAAAAATTTCGATGGACTAAAGTAAAACATTTACATTTTTTTTTGGTCAGAAACCTTCGTAGGCGCGTGCAATAAGTCATCAAAGTTTTATTATAATCAAATGAATAGTATATAGTAAGAGCATAAGAAGTAAACAAACATTTGTTTTTATATATTACATTTAAAATTGTATAAATAATAAAACTAAACTACATCCTTCATAAAAAGTAAGAACAAAATGTAGTTTTTAATCGATTTCTGTTGCGGAATTTCTTGAGAATATTAAGCAAAATTCGGAGAAAATGTCATTTTTTTCTTTATTAAAATAAGGCAGAAAACATTATTAGGCTGATTTCTAACAGACTTATTTTAAATAGACTTCGCGTTCGAAAATGTATAGAAGGGCAAATTTATAAACAATTTTCACGAAATATTAATAACTTTTCCCCCCTTTATTTAATTTTAATATTTTATTTCGTTAAATGTATTTTACTTACTTTAACTTTGTTTCAGACAGAATTTCAGGAAAAACCGTCTGCATTTTTTGGAAAATTGATTTTTTAATTCGTGATAGAAAATATTCCTTTTTGTAATAAAAATAAAGTAATGGAAATTAGATTCAAGATTATTTTCAATTTATATTCTGATGTTTATATTTATAGAATCTATTTGTTCCTTTTCTGATACTTTTTTTCCTGTCTGATATTGCATTATCAATGGGTTTATTTGTTGAATCTTGATTTCATCAGACACTGCATGAGATATTATATTCTTTTCGTCATCTTATTCACTTGAATTGATTCTATACATCGTGATTTCTTTTGCAAAACATTTATCTTCTCGAACAAGAAATATACTCTCAAGAAGAAAATATCGACAATTTTTCATGGTTTCAAAAATTCCTTTAATGCAATTTTTTCATCTGTATTTTCTACTCAAAAAGACCATCTGATTGAGTTGTCGAATGAAATTTGTTAACATAAAATTTAGCCGTGAGAAGTTAACTCAGTTTCGGTTGTGAATGAAAAATGAATCACTACAGCTTCTAAATGTTTTACTCTCCTAAATGCTAAAGCTCTGAGAATTTAAATATCACTTCCTTTTTCTTACTTGTACAAACCTGGAGGTTCGTAGTTACTTACATTCATAAAGGCTAATTGATTTAAAGGGTAAGTCACTTAATATGAGAAAATGTCTTCCTATCAACAGACTCACACATTTAATTATTTATGATGTTTATTAAAATTTATTCGATAAATTTTATATGATTAGAAATAAATCTTATAAATTTTACCTAAGCAATTATGCAAAACTGATTTGCAAAAAATATTTGTTGGGATTTTACATACAGCCCCTTGGCAAATGTCTACGAGTATACGAGACATCCAAAAAAAATTTCAGAACCATTTTATTCTGCTAGTTTGTTCTAATGTACATGATTGAGAATCAACATACATGATAACCAAGGTGCATTCATATCTAGAATATTTTTAAGAAATATCCTGTCTCAAAAATAGTTCATTTTTGCACTTCCTGTGCAGTAATTTCTCCAGATAAAGATATATCACTATCAATTTTCATATGTAAAAAAGCAGAACAGAGCATATGACTTTAGCTATATTACCTACCGAACCCATCTATAGCATTAATACGGAAATTGATACTGATTTTCCACTCGTTTTTAATTGATAATCATATCTGAATCCAATTGTGCTTAAGGGTTTGCGTCATTTCATGCACAACGAACTAGCAATTGCTGACTGGTTTAATTTATTACTGTTATTGTATTTTAGATATTGTTTAATTACTTTAATTCATGACTAAACATTACTGGGCCTATTATGACCAAGTTAGAACATTTTTTTTTACTTTAATTCATGAGCAGACATTGCTGGACCTGTTATTGCCAGGTTAGGATTTTTATTACTCTAATTCATGAGCAGACATTACTGGCCTTGTTATGGCCAGTTTAGAATTTTTATTACTTTAATTCATGGCCAGAATTAATTTAATTCATGACTAGACATTTCTGGGCTTGTTATGGCTAAGTTTAAACTTATATCCAATTCATCGCAGATTTTAACATACTAGTGTAATAATTTAAAATAATGGCGTATTGTTATAATCAGTATAGACCAGCTCGAAACAAATTATAAATAACTTTCTGAAGCACAGTCACGGTTGCATTTAACAATGTAGTATTAAAGATTTTCTAAATTATAAATTTCAAAAATTCTCATTGAATTTTATAATTAATAAAATCAGCTTGGAAATTTTCCCCGCTTTTTTTTGCCTTTCCTCTTTTTTGTAGGAATTTCTGCGATAATTGCATATTTTTTTTATCCTTTTACCCCATTATTGCTCCTCAACAAGATACTTTTCAGATCTTTCTCCATCAATTTTAATGAGATTGAAATGTATTCCAGTAATGCCACGAACGATATTTTCAAAATTATTCGATAATACTGTAAAAATATAGTGCGATTCTGTTTATTTTTTGGGTACTAGATAGCATTGGTCTTTATGTTCTAGAAAACACATACTGACATGGATGAACAGAATACCTTAATATAAAGCCACATATATTTCGAATTCTGCTAAACTATTATTATAGCAGCCAACTTAAATATCAAGAGTTAATGTTAAATTCTGGAATTAATTTTTCTCTCAAAAGTATACGTATCCCCTAAACGACATACGAATCCGTCCGTCAATAAAGTTTAGATTGAAAAATGTGCTTAAAATATTCCTTATAGTTTTAATAGAAAATTCGTGTGCAAGGATTCATATTAAAATTGTATCTTAAGTGCAATATGCAAAGAATACTGCTATTTCGCCAGCATATGATCCATTTTATTTAAGCCAGTTGTGCCTTCTTTATTAACAGTTCATGTTATTAAAGAAGGCATCTTAACAAGACTTACCTTCACAAAAATTATATTTATGTGAAAGTAATATAAATTTATCTTATAGAATGTACTTTTATTGAAGAACAAATATGTTTTTTGACTCTGTGAAGCGCTTCTGCTTACAAAAAAATACTTTGAACCTCATCTTAGACAAAAAGAAAAATATTAAAATTAAAAAAAAAAGAACTGACAGCTGTAATAATTAACAAGATCAATACAAATATGGAAACAGATAAATTTTAAGTTAACAAGAGCTTTCATACAAATATTATCGCAGAAGGTTTTGCTAAGAGTCTTCGAATGTGCAATGAGATTACGTATGACTTGGATGTTAAATGAAAATAAAAGCAGGCAAGATTCGCCCTTTCATTTTTCTTTGTATTTTACTTTGCTCTAAAACCAAAATGAAAAGCATCTCCTAGTAAAAATGGTGCGTGACACTAACCCACTTCTTAAAAAGCAGACGATACCGTGATAACAGGGTTCATCGAACACAAAATATGGGTCAAGTTGTTACCCCCTCCGAATGGATCCATCCCTCAATGGTGCACGTGTAAAGATAACCACCCCCGAAAAGTATTCGATAATCGAAAATCCTTTGGTATTAAGATCTTCCACTCAATCGCTTCACGAAATTTCAATGTCAAAAACCGGTTGAAAATCAAACACGGCTAAAATGGCAAAGCTTGATTATTCCTTTTTTTATTTTGTTCCATTTTGTTTTTCTGCCAATGAACGAGTTTAGATGTCGTTCGAATGGATTCATTTTTTTTTATTTGTTTATGTTACGTGCATCTTTTTAAGAAGAGCAGGTAGCCAATGGGAACACGTCTCGCCCTACTAACTCTACTCGTCACCATTCTGACTACAAAAAGATATTCGTTGACCGGTCCTGAATCAGAACCAACTGTCAGACGATAGCCCACGGACCTACCGATCAGTGTTCTTCGAGAGTTATTCTCGAAAATTTCAGCCATCCAGCAGTTAGAATAATTTTACCATGCGAGTGTATTTAGCGTTTGCAGCCTTAGCGCTCTTCGTTTGTGCTGGTAAGATATTCTTCTATTCTTTTTTACTTGATATTAAAAGAAAAAATTTTGGAAGCAAACATTTTCAATGGATATAAATAGCTGTATAAATATTTTACAAAAAACGACATATTTATTCTAAAGCAAACAATTTTCATTTTCACACAGAATTTATTGAATAAATTTTGAGGATTTAAATCGTTATTCAAGATTTTCAGAATAAATAATATTTTTATTCTCAACCAAACGATTTCAACTTTCAGTCAACTGACAAATATTAAAACAATTCTGATTTTCAACGATTGCTTATTTGTTGAATTTCATTGCTAGAAAAATCTTTGAAATACAGATTTTTTTCCCTTAAAATTTGAAGTTCCTAGTTCTGAAAGTTTTACTTAATTCTTTGGAGTGCCATATTGCTTATTTTTATTCAACTCTATAGAAATATTTCTTGGTATTGAGATTTTATTTTAATATTTTGATTTATTGAATGCAATTTCAGATAGAAAAACAGACGCTTTAAATTTTCTCCTTTTGAAAGAATTTTTTTAAGGTGGCTTTTTTCTACTGCACATCGAAAATTTTGACATTCCGCCTATCTTCAAATCTTTACTTCACTTCATTATATTTTTTAGCCTTCTTTGATTCATGAATGGTCAATTAAAAGCAAAATAATTTTACATCCTTCGGAAATATTTGAACGAATATCGTTTGTGGTTTTTTAAAAAGTTAGATTATATGTGAAATTATTCATTTTGTAACTAATAATTACTAACATTTGATACGAAAACTTACAATCAATCGGATATCCTGTGCAAGTATTTCCTATCATTGATATTTTTCTACATTAAAAGTCTAAAAGATTTTTAATTTTAAATAAAATATCCCCCTTTGTTAAAAAAATATTCTTTAAGCACTTTTTAAGGACATTGCTTACGATTTTTTTAAATCAATTTTACAGGAAGAACCGAAATACTATGAAACTTATTAAAGAGATCGCATAAAAATTCTGTTGGAAATTCAAAAAAAATTATGATGTAAAAGCTGCATTGTGATAATAATAATAATGGAAAAAAAAGAACAAAGCGATTTGAAATAACAGTATATATAAATTGAAGTTCGAAGAAATAATACAATCTATTGATTTATTATAGTGCGATTTTTTATAAAGCAAATTTTTTTAATAAAACTCTTATTTAAAGATCAATAATAATCGCATCAATATGTTTTTATTTGACTCAAAAACAAAAATAACATTATATACATTTTACTATTTTCTACTGAAAAGTAATTATGTAAAGACAATTGGAATAATTGCTTTTTAAACAATATTAAATTCAGTGAAAGAAGTTCGTGAATTTAAAGAAAATCCAAAATAAATAAATGTAAACATTTTTAAAAGAATTGTTTTCCTAAAGGAAGAGGATTTTTGAAAAATATCGTAAATTATTTCTGCCAAATGTTTCTCCAAAACTGATTATGAAGATCACTAAGATTATTAAAATGTTGACGCAAGCTGAAATGGTAATGCTAGTCCACAAAATGAAGTTTAGTATGTGATCTAAGTAGAAAGGAATGAAACTGAACTTAATATGCATTCTTGAATGAATAAGTTGGAGCGAATTTTTATTTTTGCGGTGTCAAGCCACCGGCTATGCAACCTTGAGATAAGTTAGACTATTTTCGCAAGGGTGAAAAATTGTTCTTTATACGCAAAGCCTTAATAGCGCGTATATATACATATAATACTGTATAATATGTTAAAAATTCTCAAATGAAGATTGCTATAAAAAATAAGGAAAAAAAAAACTAAAACGAATAAATTGTTTATGGTAATTTATTGTTGTTCAAAGAACAACGATTATATTATTTTATATTCTTATTTCTAAAAGATAGCTTAAAATAACTTATAACAACGTTTTAATAATTACTTTCCCGAAGAAAAAAAAAAGAAACGCAAACGATATTTTTACAAAAATAAATATTTTGTTATATATCTTACCCTTGTAATAAGAAAAAGACCAAACGATTGAATAAGAAGCAGAATTAAATAGATTATTCAAATTCTAAACTGAATGTATCGTTTCATCATAAATGTAATAGTTATAAGTATATTTATGTTAAAAATTGTTTGGTCAAATGAAAAGAATTTAAAACATTTGAATGTAAAGGGAAAAGTTTTCGAAAAATCCTACCTATTTAATAAAGTTATTCAAACACATTCAATTTAATTGAATTTCCCACCAAAGACAAAAGTCAATTAAATTTCTTTAAAAAGAAACTCATAGTTCGACAAGGATATTGTTAACATAAATAGAAACGAAGTGATCTAAATTTGTAATGAACATTTTGATGAAAAACTTATCAAATTATTTCTGTTCTTAATAAATGAAATTGGAAAATGACTATTCTTTTTATTTTTATTCTTAATAAATGACTTTTCTTTTTATTTCTATCCTTTATGAATGACTATTATTTTTATTTTAATAAGGATTAATTTATATATAACTCAAAAATCCATTTAAAAAAATTCTAATTGAAATCTTAAACAAATTCTTTAATACTATCTGAAATCCTATATATATATATATATATATATATATATATATATATATATATATATTAATACTGACTTCCAAATATCATTCTTCTTTTGAAATCGAACAGTCATGTGGTGAGAGCGACCGCATGTTCTTTTTGTCCCTTAAAGAATTAAAAAAATATATAACCGGTGGGTGAGGTGGGAAGGAATCAATTACTTTTTAATTGCCGGATGTAGAAATAAGAAAGTGAACTCTGCAGAAATTTCACCTTCTGTTGAAACCGCCCTAGTCACCACCTGCTCTTGTCTTTCGATTTTGGAAGTCTGGAACTTTCTCTGTCGCGCAATCGAATGTACCCGAGGACATTCTGATTCGTTCGGTGACCCATTTTGGTCGCGTCGCTGGGGGAAAAGGAGGGAAATGAAATGCTGTATAACTTCATTTTCTAACCTGTTCGGTGTGTTATTTTTAATTTCATTACACTCTCATTTTTTTTTTCCTTCTGGCTCTCGCTGTCCCCAACGGCATTTCCCTGTCTGTTATCAGAACACCTGGATGGTGTTTCGTCTAGAATTCTAATTGATAAGATCAGAACTTCTAGGCTTGATGCAAGTTTCAATTTGTAGAATATTGCGCAAATGAGAGGTTGTGTCTGCAATAAAATTGTTTCATTCAAGAAAATAATTTTTAATGCATTCCATAATAAGACAATGGATATAAAATTTATAGCTTCATTTAATTCTGAGAATCTTAACCTCTTCAACATTACTGAGATGAAGTGAAATAGAATTTTAAAAAGTTTATTTGATTCAAAATTGAGAATTGATTACTCAATTATGACAGGCATTTTCTTGAGCTTAAGAAATTTGATTGTTATCTTTCGGTTTTAAATATTACAAAAAAAAATTGTATTCGAAGAAAAAATTCAGATTGAATTTTTTAAAAAGATGCAACAAAAAAAAGATATCCGAGGTAAAGTTGAAAAGATTAGGGATGCCGCGAAAAGTATGGACAAAGGGTAAAACAAACTAATAACATATTATAATGTATAGTGTAATAATTCGTACGGTTAATATCGGTAACCATAACCGACTACTTACCACACCTGAAGGCACACTGAAAAATCTGAATGACCGGACACTGGCGGGAATTATAATTGAATCCTAAGGGCCGTCACCGGCCACGGTGCAGCCCTTCCCGTGGGAAATACGTCCCGTCATCGATAGGAGGTAGCCGATCCCCACCATTTCTGTACTCACTAGGGTGGCGAGAACCAACCACCATACCGAAAGCTTCCCATCCTCATTTCTGAAGTACACCCCGGTGGGATAGTTAATATGGGTGTAATAAAGTAAATGTAGGAAAATTATCTATGCGAATTTTAGAACTATTTTTTGTATTAATTTGTCTGTAATTTTCATGCGCAATGCAATTTCAATGCTGAATTCACCGAGAGTGTCTTGGAATTATTTGAGAATTTAAAGAAAGCAAAGCTCCATTTGAATAATTCAGCATTGGATACAAAATAAAAGCAAAACAGCTTGACAAAAACTGAAATGTTTGGGAATTTTTTTTATATATATTTGAGATAAAAATAAGCCATATTTATAATTCAGATTTTTGTTCTTTCTTCAATCTTCCAATTGTAATCTTTCACTATTTTTCTAAACTACGTAGATAATTATGACTTTAAATATTACATACACTGGATATCGATATGACTGGCTGAATCCAACTGATTCTCATTCAGAAAAGCAGTAAAATTTCGATTGAATTCTTTTATCAATCTATGTTATTAATTTAACTATTTGCTTAAATTTTTCCAACAGAATGGGATATTTGCAATTTTTTTGTTAACAATGTCAGTATGAAGTGGTTCACATTTAATGAATCCGTTAAAGAAATTTTGTTCTTTACAACCACTTTTCCTTCGCTTAAAATCTCCCAGAACTTGCTAGCTGATGGAACATTTGTTAGGAGAGCCCGTGCACGAAAGCCTATAATCTCCTTCCTTTAGTTAATATTTTAAAGACGCAAAATAGCAACTATTCTAACCTTATAATTCTGTGCAGAGAAAGTGAAACTAAATCAAAGGGATAAACGAGGTTTATTGTCATAAGTTCTTACTAAATAAGCAGGTAAAAAAGAGAGGAAATTTAAAAATATTTTTTCAAATGTAAAAGAACTACGCCTCTTCTTGAAGAACATCATACCTCCGCCTGCCTATCAGAATAGGCTTTGAACACTTCAAATATTCACAGTGCATGCCTGTAACTTTCAATTACTTGAATTCAAAACGTCCCGACCAAACCGTGATTATTCCATCACGATAAAGCGATAGATTACCAATCCCTCCTAATGTTAACTAGCAAAACATCACATTTTGATATTTCCACAATCACCGTATTCATTTAATCTTGCTTCAAGAGATTTTTGCTCTCGGAAGAACAGCTTTTTTAAGTGGCAATGATTCCCAAGTTCCGAAGAAGTGCAGCGACGAAGGCATAGGAGGATGTGACAAAAGAAGAATTTATATACTCATTTACATTATTGTATGAATGGCAGAAGTATGCATAGTTGAAAAGATTAGTTTTCGAAGAAAATACAAATTTAACAAGTGTTACCTAGAGTGAAGTACTGATTAATTCAAGTAAAAAAAAGAGTAAAAAAGAGCATTCTGTTTAGCGATAGAAATAATACTTTAATAATTTCGCAAACTTTCAGAAGTCTTGTAAACCTCTAAAAAAGACGAAATTGTGTTGTTAGTGCGAATTAACGTACAAAACTATGAATTTGGGAAAGCATATTTCTCTTTCGTCTTCAAGAAAAAAGAAAAAAAAACATATCATAGAAAGAACAGGAAGCTATTAAGAAACTTTTGTCACAAATATAGATATTTTATTATACATAATATTTACGATAGATTCTAATTCTACTGAAATATATTAAATGCCTCTGAATGTGTAAAAATCATATTATGGACTATTTAATTTGTGGTTGTGGTACATCACATAATTTGCTCTATACTGTGAATTTGTGAATCTATTGATTAGAATATTCCTGTGCCAATAGATTGAAAGAATATTAAAATTCATTATAAAATATCTTAATTTAAATATATTCAATAATTTCATTTATGAAATTTATATTACGATATAATCCCCTGAACATTCTGTAAAAGAAACAAGATACAAAGGAAAATAAAAATTTCCTTTCTAATATAGGAAACGTGTTTCATATGTAAAATAGTTTTGATTTTGTGAATGATTGATTCTTTCCATTCAGTGTGAATTTATTTGAACAAAATCGTCTGCAATTCGTTTTGTAGATAGCATTTAAGCCTTTATTTAATGCAATCGTAATCATCAGCACGAAATGCACGAAAAAGCTATTAAGTTGTACTATCAGAGCATTAACCAGTCATTATTCCTTTAAAATAAACAAAATATTATCTTTCCCATGCAGTTTAACATATCAAGTCCATTAAAGAGTTCGAAAGGTTAAGAATATTTTAAAGTAATAAAAGTTTCTGAACTGAGATGTAAAATTTTATTTCAAACATGAAACAGGTTCTTCCGTGGTGAAACGCGATTGTGAGTCAATGGCCTAAACCTGTCAGAATTTCAAATCAAATGATAACAGTTTCATTAACATAAGTTAAAGAAAATTTCTTTAGAATATATTTTACATGAAATATGTTTCTTTACATAATTTTAAGAGTTAACTTTAAAAAAATATTTGTGAAAGGAAATTTTCTTATTCTTTTGTAGAACAAAAAATGTGAGACAATTGCTATCTATATAAAAATGAAATATAGAATAATGCAATGTTCTAAATATTTGATTTCTTTTTGCTTTAAATTACTAAACATTTAGTCATTTTAATTCTAAAAAAAAGAAACTTTTTTGTGAAAGAACATTGTTTTTTCTGAATAAAATTCATATCAAACGGAACATATTTTAAATGAACGGTATATAAAAATTCCTATTTTTGCATGAAGGAATTTTAAAATTCCAGATTAATATAATTTACAATTTGCAATTCTTAATTTTGAATTATGTTATCGTAAAACGTTATTTAGTTTGCAAATAAGAATAATGCGAGTTAATTTGTCGAAAAGAATTCAAACAAATATTTAATAATTACAAATACGAATTTCGTAAAACAACAAATCTAATATAACAATTTTATAAACATTATATTATCAATTAACGCTAAATTAAATGCCACTCACTCCAAATCATATTCAAAATGCAGACGATTTTGTGGATAGTCGTGGATAATCTGCTTTTTTTAAAATCTACAATTTTAGCTTTTATATTTTAATTGAATTAATTGTTGATTTAAAGATGCTTGCTTGTGATTTGTATTATACAGCTAGAAATAATAAAGCGTTTCTGTGTCTCAAATCAGAATATTTACGTTTTTCTTTTACAGTTGTATTCGAATAAGTTAAATTATTAAGATAATTTCTAGTAACGTACAGCTTTACTTTTTTTTTGCTTGCCGAGAAAAAATATAAAATAGAATTTTTGTATAAGTATGTTTGATTACTTCCATGATGTAATAAGGGTTATCCATATATAATTCCAAAGTGAAACCTTTTTAACAACTGATAAAATCAAATGTGAAAGTAATACATAACAAGTAGAATTCGTGTCTAATGCAATGCCAAAAAGGTATTTGCATTTTATCAAAACTTTAGTATTATCTTAAAATGACAACGAAAGGACATATAAAATTTCATAAGATTGTTGCTAGGATTACCGATAGTATTTCGTTTTCCTAAGTTGTCAGAAATTACTTTCATTTTCAATTCTAAACAGTAAAACGATATTCAGTATCTTCTTTTCTTCTTTTTTTTCATAAAAGAGTTTGAGTATTGTCTTGCTCTTTTAAAGGAATCTATTCATGCTACATCAAAACGTGCAACAAATGAAATTGCATGAGTCGTTTAATGCTTAATTACAAGTAGTTACAAGTAGCCTTACTTTTAATGATGTCATGCTCTTTTATTCGGGAAAATGATCAAAGGATTCGAAAATTAGCGAAAAAAAGGTTCATTTATTACATTTCAAGCGAGCATGATTTGTCTCCAATCAAACTTCCAAAGAAACCTATGAAATAAAATCCTTTTTTTTTTAAAAAAAAATATTCTAACTATGATACATTTTGGATGCATTGTAAATCTTTACAGAAGGAAAATATAGGCATAACACTATGTAAAAAATCATTTATTTAGGTTTTTAATGATATTCGTTTTTCCGTTCATATTCTTATGAACGCCATTCTATCGCTTAAAAATAACTGTGAATATATTAAGCTAAAAAAATTCTTAGCATCTTTAATACATATGAAAAATATATAATTAAAAATGGAATTAAATACATATCAATTACTTAATATTAAATATCACGACCATGTTGTCAATTACAATCAATTTTAATATATTAAAATAGATAAAAAAGAGTATTATAAGGGTTTAAACAATTAAAATGATTTGTTCATTTTTTAATCAATGTTGTAATTTCATGATTTCATAATACATTTTTACAGAAATTATTCGTTAAAATAGTTAAGGTACATAGAGTAGAAATTCATTCAAGCAAAATATACAAATAAAACAGTTATTCTAAAAGAATTTGTGTGTTTTCATTTTTTCCTAAAAGGAAGGCATTATTTTACACTCTTAATGAAATTTTTCTTATGTATTCATTCAAGTTTAAAGCAAACTTTAAAAGTAAGTCCCTTTGTGATAATTTCACGTTTTCACACATTTCGAAATGACTTTAATTAATCACTGTCAATTACTTTCAAGTGACTTTGACTTCCACAATGCCTTACAAATCGTTATTCTGTTTTAAAAACTGAAATGTGTTGAAATTATTTATATAAGATTTAATTAAAAAAAGAACACCTTTCGAAGTCCAAATTAATTAAAATGACTAAACAGCTTACATGCATAAATAAATATCTATTCTAAGAATGTAAAATTTTTTTAGCTGCATTATCTGAAAATTTTTAGCTAAGAGATTATTTTTATTGTATGGTTATTATATATTAAGATTCAGTAAATTATTTTCTCGTATTTGAAGTAATTTTATATAAAAAAGAATCATTCTCTTTTTTATTTATATAAACTTTCGTAACATTTGACTAAAAAGATCTTATTTATTTATAATGCAATTTAAATAAAAGGAACAAACGTGAACATTTAAAAATTTCAATTTTATTATATGTTGTTGGAATTCGATTTTAAATATTTTTTAAAAATTTATGCGATTTTCATTTTTATCTTTTATAAAAACCAAATAAAATATCGTTCTGTATTATCAGAAAATTGTTAACAGTAAATAGATAAATGTTAAAAAATAATTTTTCAGAAGAAGGCATAATGATATTATTTTATTTGAAATGTTCATTCATATTTTTATAAATCTAATTACATTTTTTCCTTTACAGTAAATGCACAGAGAGGTAATATATGTAAGAAAGAAAATGGACTCTATCCACACGACCAATACTGCGATTACTATTATGAATGTGAGAATGGCAACGCTAAAGAAGTAGCATGCCCTAATGGTCTGGCTTTCGCTGGCAAATCTAGGGGTCTTATCCAGAATTGTGATTACCCTCACAGAGTAGGATGTCCAGGAAATGATGGATCTTTAATGGGGCGTAAGTAAACCGTCCATTTATTTTCGAAGTTATTTTATACTTTATTGTTATCTGAAATTGTAATGTCATGTGATTTTTCACATCGCCATTTTGATTCAGATTTAAGCACAGAATTTTTCCGTTCATGTATTTGAAATATAAGATTAAAGGTGTTATGGGTATTAAAAATTCATCTTATGCTTTTTGAAAAAGCATATTGCGGACTTCGCTGCTTTGGAAAATAAACTTTAATATCGTTTGTCTGTGAATATGATTGCACAAATATCCAAAAAACAGAATTAATAAAATTTGGCATGTGGTTTTTACATCAAAATTGTAGATTTCTTTCAAATTTTGGATGAAATGTATTTACAAGAATTCTATCCGCCCATGTTCGTCATTGAACATGATATCTAATAAATGCAAGCAAGTATATATTTGAAATTTAGTATATAGTTTTGTTATCAAAATAGTAGATGCATATCAAATTTTAGACCAAAATCATTTCCTGGTTTATTGTCAACCAGTCTTTAAATTTGAACACGATAATTTGTGAATGTAAAGACATAGATAAACTAAATTTGAAATGTGGTCAGTGGACTAAATGCACAAACATGCATCAAATTTTAATCCAATCAGATGGAAAAAACGGCATCCAAATTGTAACTCAATATTCTTTAATATACACCGAAGCCACTACACTGGACATATTTTGTCAGTACATGCTAAGTACTCGTAACGTCGTCCCAGCAGGGTACTCGCTTGCGGACTTTGGCCTCTTCGTAAGAATTCGAGGATATCTAAGTGGAAATGAACAAAACACGAGAAAGTGGAAGTTCATACTTCCGCTGTTCATTTTTGAAATCATAAGTTAATCTTTTGCTGCATTTTATGGCACAAAAGACTTGGATATTTGGCTTGCTTTATCATAGTTAATAATAATAATTTTTAATATCGCCAAAATAATTTTCTTCGAAATACCATTCATTAACACTGACAATTTCTTATTTACCATTAAATCATACTTTCTGTTATAAAGGTCTTATTTTGAAAAGAGTTGAAATGTAGAGTTGAATGAGGTTCACAGAGATAATAAATAGTTGTTGCCAATTTAATTGTAAAATAAGTTTTGAAGTTAAATCTAGAAACTTTTTTTACAGTTACTTACTTTACCTAAACTATTTCATATTCCACTTTGCCGTTAAATAATTATTTTAAGTACAAGGCAACATTATCATATGACTGCCAGATGATGTTGCTAGGAAACCAGTAACGCTGACATTTATTTCGGACAGCCTATATGCAATCCTAACTTTAATATGGTTTCTTAATTTAAGCCATGTTATTTATCGCTGTAATGGCGATTCGGCATTTAACGTCGAAAAATAGCATTTTCTTTTTTTAAAGAGGTGAGAAACACCAAAATTTTGAAATAAATTAGAAAAATAAAAAATATATAAGAATTAATTGTTTTTATCACATATCCATCAATGATCACAGAAATATTATGTTTACACTGTTAAACTTCGAAGCATATTATAGCATAACATTCATTCTTATATTACTTTAAAATTAAAACAATGAACCTTTCCTTGATAAAAATTTTATTTTTTCTAATTTTAGTATATTTTTTTCAAAAAAAATTAAGAATAATATATAGTTATGCTATTTATTGTTTTTAGCAACTGCTTTTATACACATAGGTGTGCACATTTTATTGCCGTCATATGATTAAAAATAAATTTTAAACATAAAATACGAATAAATAAATAAATCCTCAGCTATAAAAATACCATGTTTCCGATTAGATGTTCGAAATATATTTAAAAAAAATTCTTATATTCACAGTATGTTTTGCATTCATTTTAAAACGGAAATCCAAAATTATTTGAATTGACTATATACATTTTGTTTGCTATAATAATATAGTAATAAAACCGTATTTAATTTATATTTTCTCATTTGCAGAGGCTCCCATTGGAACTGAAAACTGCCCCTGGTTGTATGGAGTGTTCGCTCATCAGACCAGTTGCACACGATACTGGCAATGCTGGAACGGAACTGCCACCATCCAGCAGTGCCCCTTCTCTCTTCTGTACAACGATGTTATTCATTCCTGCGATTGGCCCGACAATGTTCCTGATTGCCAAAAACATCGTAAGTATATGGCAAGCTCATTATGTTAAAGAAAAAAACGGACACAAAAGAATTTTGGTTATGTGAGCTTTTGGGGATCGTAGATACTGTGAATAACAGAAAAATTCTTTTAACTTCTCATTCCTATGATCACTTTTTGGGGCCATAATTAACTTGGTTAATCGAAAATTCTTTTAACATCTCATTTCTAAGATACCTTTTGAGGACCGAAATCACCTGGGATAATCGAAAATTCTTTTAACATTTCATTTCTAAGATTTCTTTTGGGGACCATAATCACCTTCGATAAAATCGAAAAACTCTTTTAACCTCTTATTCCTAAAGTCATTTATAAACTCTCAGTCCCCTTTAAAGAATGCAGTGACAAACCATGTTCTTAAAGGGCTGATATAAATAAGAAAGCTCGCTTAGTTTATAGCTAATAAGTAAATATATACTTAAACATTCTTTGAGAGTTCTCAAAAATTTCATTATCCTCCAAACCCATTCAGGCGAGCGACTCTAGCCAGCGAAGCGCGAGCCTTGGGTAATCAATTAATCACAAATGCCGAAAGGGGGAAATATTTGCAGTGATAACCAGGCGCCTTAAACTGTCGCCGTTATTTTGTTGAAAAGACATTTGAAACCGTTCATTATTGACAGAATTAATAATTTATTTTTTTACAACCCTTAACATGGAATGAATCAACTTCAATGCCCATTCTAAATGTTTCTCATAAATTGACTTACTAAAAAAATGAAAAAAATTCAATTTTCTGGTATTTTTTCAGTTAAAACAGACCTCGATTGATAAATATTCAAGGTCCTATTGTATTTATTTTTAATTTCATTGCAATAAAGAGAGAAAATGTCCTGACAATGCCACCGCAAATACAAGTATTCATAAGTACGATGTGAAGTTTATGACATAAAATATTTTTTAAATGACGATCGTGATATCAATATCCTTTCGATGTTTCACGATGTAAATACTACACCATCACAATAGAATTTTTCATGTCGTGAACGTTTTAAAGAAGTGTATTTTCTCGCAGATTGTATTCATATGCAATCTGTTTATCTATAGGAAAGACTCGAACAAAACGACAGTGCTCATTAAATATCAAAGAAACTGGCCTTACTGCACGTTCTTCGGACAATAGTTGAAAACATTTGTCAAACAATGATACGTTTAGCGACAACTGATTCTAAGAATACTGTGTTTGAAATCTTTCAAACGAGTGACAGAGATTTATTCTTCTATAAATCATTAGGTACACTTTCTAATTTTCATAATGTTTATCATTTGCAAATCATAACCATAATGAGTAAACGGCAAAATCAATATAATTCATGCAAACTATAAAAAATCATAAATCATAGCCGTTAAGCTTCTCAAAATTCAAACTACCATTGAGCATATAATAGTTGTCAATGCAAAATACACAAAAGTTAGAAAAAAAAACTTGTTCAGAAAATTATTAATATTATTTTGCGTAAACAAACAAAAAATAACTAAATACCAGTATTTTTAAACAGAACAGTTTATTTTCTAAAATCGAATTTTTCTTTCTGAAAAGTTTTAATTTTGCTTTTTGCAATGGTTTCATTGGAGCGAGAACCTTTTTCTTTTTTAAGTTCTTCGAGCGAATTGCAAAGGTTACACTCTTTGCAGTTAACGAATTGTTCTTGTTTTAATTCTACAAATGTGACTCATTCTTTCTAAATTTTGGAGACTACGTACATATTACTGAACGAACATTTAGGGTTAGCTTTGCAAAGATTTGAACCAAAATTTACATTGATTTCGCACTCGCATTATTGCAAAGTTTTACATAAAATTTTTTCAGAATCGCGTAGTCTCTTAAACAAACAATGTGCTTAAATTGGCAATTTAATATTCATTCCTTACTTTCTTTTTAGCCATCTGCAAGGATCAACCTAACGGTCACATCCCCATTGAAAAGTCTTGCGGTAGGTTCTGGCTCTGCGTTGGTGGATATCCTCGACTCCAAAGATGCCCAGCTGGCCTGGCATTCAGTCCCACTGGTTTGAGATGTGAACTCTCCCAAAATGTTCCTGGATGGTAAGTTAACTCATGTGTTTATTATTTTAGAGGAGAAATTTATTGAGATTCCTTTTTATGTAAAGGTAGCTAAACAGGTAATAGCTTTAGTCAATGAAGTTCAATGTAGTTTTGGTTTCTTAGTCATTATTGTTAGGCAATACTTAAAGAGTGAATTTTAAATTTCTATATGGCGTGCTTTTATCTATGCATTTGGTTAAAATTTCTATATGCGGTTTGTTTTATCTATGCGCTTGATTGGTTTTATCTATGCGGTTGTTATTTCTATACGCGCTTGGATTAACTTAGATTAATTGTAAGTTCATGGGTCCAAATATTTTTATAAAATCTTAGAAGGGAAAAAAAACTATCTTACAACATACACCGAATTATAATCAAATCGACATTTAAAATATGGTTTTAACAATATTTTTTTACCCTCCAAATATCATGAAACTGTTTTTGTCATTTTTTGTGGATAAAAAAACAAGATAATAATTATATATATGTAGATTTCACGAGAAAAGAATCGAATTTTGATTAAAAATTGTAGCTGGCCTTACTGTTATTTTATAAATTGGAAAAATATATTCTTTACAGTTCTTCAAAGGTCATTTCACGCTCCAAGGAATTCTTTTTCTCACCCAAAATTACAGTATCTAGTCAAAATTTAAAAGAAAAATTTTGTTTTAAAATTTTTATTTAGATATTTTGTTTTAATTTTTTTAAAAGAATTTTTACTGAATTAATTGGATGCCTTCAGAAATTTAAAAAATAATTAATGATTTATTTCAACATAATCAGTTCTAAATCAAAATTATTTCTTAATTATCCATATTGAAATCTAATATCTTTTTACATTCAGTCACCACAAAATCAAATTTTCTACAAGGATTATTTGGAAAAAATCAATCAACCTTGATAAAAAACATATATATATATTCTAGAAGAAAATCTGTCATTGAATTCAGAAAAAAAACCTAGAAATTGTCCTTGATTGCGAAGGATTAGTTCTCAAATTATTACTATTTCTCTAACCTATCCGAAACATTCCTCTAGTAGACGGAAAATCAAATTCGAAATTTCAGTTCAGAGCCGGTCGAGTTCCCTTAGGTGTTGATGGTCGCTCTAATTAGCGCATACTTTTTTGGAGCACAAGGAAAGGGAAGCGTTGTAAACATCTTTTTGGAAAGTAGGTCACTGAAAATGTCGTTCTACGAGTTGGTCATTAATAGTCAAGAATTTAGCATAGCACGGTTGGAATGTTTCTCCAAGGATATATAATTAATGATAGGAACATTGGGAGACGCTGATGTCTACTTTAGAAACATGGTAATTAAATATGGTAGAACGATTCGTTGTTTAAAAAATAATGGTTTTTGTTCGTTAATATGTAATAAATACTTGTGCCTTTTGGCTCTTGTGTGATTGTGAAGGAAAACTAGAGAAGGCTTAAAAATGGCACATCTCCATAAATGTGAAAATTTTATATTGCTTTTCTTATTTATCTTGTATTCAAATTTTATAACAACTTCTTGAGAAATTCTTGCATTGACACCAGCATCATCTGGATAATAGTAACTCTCTGCTACAAAATAGACAATTCATACTAATCCAAATTTTTTCTTTTTCTTTTGTTATTGTTTTACATAATATTGTTAAAGTATTCAGTCTCAAATAAGATGCGTTTTAACACAAAAAGACTAAAACATCAAAGAGTTTCTTTAAGAAGTAAATCAATAAATTTATATTTGCAGAAATCTAATATTTATTAAAACATATGTGGAGATATTTACAATAAATATAAACCATTTAAAAGTAAACTAAAACTGTTTCATATTAATTTTTTTTGTTGTTGTTCTTTGTGGGTCTTTATCCAAAGAATTCACTCTCTTTCCACAGGTAATCTGTAATTCGTTAATACACATTTGAAATTATGCAGTATTAAATATTATGCTATTAAAAGTTCAATTACATAAATTATACTAAAACATATCTAAGAACAAAAAGAATTTATTCGAGTAGGTCAGATCTCGAGAGCGATGCCTTCAGCCGCAATCATTAATCTTTTCTTTTCCCACAATTCATCGAGAAAGAATGTTATTCAAACGATTTTTTGACCTTTTCAAACAGTGGTATTTTTTCGTTTTTCAAAATAATGAGCTCTTAAAAGATAGATTTCAAATGATTCACTGTTTCAAACGACTATTCAGAATAATATTTCTACTCTTCATTCTAACACCCGCCCTTTATGAAAGGGGAATATCAGATTATAACTTCTCTCCTGTTTTTTTATTATTTTTTTTAATCTGAGTAGGTCATCAGAACTATTCTATTCGCGCTATTTTTTCTCTCATAATGGTTGCCCCCAAGGTGAACACTTTCTTAGCAACCGGCAATACAGAGCGATCTATTGCGTGACCTGAAAGTATACAAAAAGTTGCTTTCAAAATGATATTCTAACGGAACAATAAATGGTTGTTTGTTTATTGTTCTATTTAAAACAATCACGAATTTGAGCTAGAATTCGATGAAACACAAAACATAATTCAATAAAAGGTTTTCTTATAGGGTTGTGATTTATTAGAGAGATATATTTAACAAAGAAAATGAATAAAAGAAAAATTATATTTCTATATAATTTTAAGAAAAATAAATTGACCTTTAAAATATTGCTTTTTGAGGGCAAAACTAACAGATAGAATTAGATCATCAGTCTTTCGTAAACTATTTTCTTAACAGAAAGAAATCAAGTTACTATCCATTGCCATTGACTTCAAAATATTTCAATTAAATATTTAGTTGCATCAGAAGTAACAATTCAATCGTAATATAATATTCAACAATTGATTAAAATGGTCAAATGTCTCTTTAAAATTGAGAAAAGTGAAAAATTATGTCAGAAATTATTTTAATCAATGTGAATTGTACTTGAGTCCATATAAAATGATTAAAGAAGCACTGAAACGGATTAATATTTATATTTAGTATAATCTTGATGGGAATGGAATTACCTGCAACACGAAAATCATCTACTGAATTTTTATGAATTTAAAAATATAATAAACAAAAGAAATAACAGAATATCAATCGTTTCGCATCAATCGCAGCGCAATGTATAAATTTGTTCATAGCGTTAACTACAACTAATTTATTAGTACATCATTTATTCAGTGTTCCTGATTCGTTCTTTTATTAATGCTCAGAATAAGAATTCAAATTCTTCAGAAATACTTCAAAGAATGAATTATAATTTTTCTTCTTGTTGCAGATAGGAAGATTCATACTCAGAAACATTCTCCATCTGCTATTTAATTTAGTTTGATTGAAGTTCCATTTTAAAGCTAATGAGAGTTAGTTAATGGTGGAACTCTTTCGAGGTCATTTTGAACTTATGTTAGATGAAATTTGACTCGGCATCTCGTTTTTCCTTCCCAAAATTTGGCCAAAATGGCGCCAGGTCCAAATACATGATGAATTCTTTAAGATGTTTTTAGCCTGTTATCAACATTCTTAATACCTGTTAATTCTGGAGATTAAGAATCTCGATAACAGGATAACAGGCTTCTGACTTTGAGAAACCATTGAATTTATGATGCTGAAGAAAAATTGCAGAAAAACCAATTATACATTCTACAAGAATGATCATCAGTTTAAAACAAACAAAAAAAATGTAGAAAATAGTATGCTTCATAGATTTATGTAATGATTATTTTTTATAAAAACATGGTTTCTCATTTAAAATAAAATTAATACTGAGTTCAAAGTTCTTCAAGGATTTGAATCGAAATTATTTGTTCTTTCAAAATGCTACCTAATTTTAAATAAAACCAGTGTAGAATATAATGTTCTTGATGACTTGTATTATAATTACTTTTTAAAAATAATCTAATTTAAAATTAAGTCAATATACAATACGCTAATCTTCTGAGATTTGCTCATAACAATAATTTCTTTTATTTTTCCAGTGAACCTCCTCCAACTACCCCTGCTTCAGAAGATGAGGATGATTCCAAGGCCGTTGGAAACCAAATTCAAGCTGATGCCCCACCACGTTCTCGACCCAATGCTCGACCTCAGGGTCAATTCAGACCACAGAATAGAAACTAGGGACCATATTCTCCTTCTAGAAAGACACGTCTGACAAGAAGTTCATAGACTGATAAACATTTCTACCTTAAACAATTAAAACTTTTTTTAGTCCTATGACAAACATATTCAGTGCCAAAAATTAATTGCTAGGAGAAAATAAATATAAACTACTAGAAACATTTTGGTAATCTATTGAAGAAAACAGTATTTCTTAAAAGAAATTGTCTTTATGCATTTATCTTGCATAGATTTGTTTAAAAAACTATAGCTATAAAAATTAAGACGTTTAGTATTATTATAATATTTTTTTTAAACTTGATTCCTGAGAGTTGCTTTTAAAACCTGTGTAAATATCTTTTTTTACCAACATCATAAAAATAACAGAGGTTTTTTTTTTATGTACCAATTTTTATCGCAGACGATTTTTATTTTTCATCTTTTCTATCAACAAAATTAATTGATAAAATAGCATTGCTATCTTTAATTTAATATTTTATCGCAGACGGTATATATTTGTTCTTACGAATAGCTAAACTAAAATAGATAAATCAAAACTCAATTTTTAATTTAATATTTTTAAATAATTGATTTCAATGAATTCATGTCAGCTTTAAATGCATCATTTGTATGTTTTCTTCGAACTTGTACATACATTTCACTGTGAGTCATCTCAAAGTTATAATCCAGCTCTAACCATTCCATAAAACTTTTAACTTTGGACACAAACTTTCCATGTATGCTCAAGTACATCGTAAATTTTACCAGATGTAATACAGTTTGTTTTATTATTGTTTTAATTGAATCGACTGGTGCGATGATAATATTATATACCTTACATCTTTTGATTGTTGAATCATAAGTTGTAAAAGTTAGGTGACGGTGAATTTTATTTTCAAAATCACTTGAATTTTCGTGATGCAGCACTGAGGGTTTAAAAACACAGCCTGCACATATTGTTTGGAACGCAATGATTTAAATTTGGATTGGGAAATAGTACTGTAAGCAGAATCTAGTGATTTTATGTTGTATGTATCCTTTCAGGCAATATCATACTGTACCTCAATAACTTCTTGTGCTGAATTGTATATCATCCTTTAGTTTTTTTTTTCACAATAATGTATTTATGTGTAGTTTTTGCACCGACTCCGTCCTTGAATCTGATTCGCACTTCTTGAATTTCTTTGTAAATAGTTCTTGAATAAATGTTTTTCTCCAATACAAGTGGTGTTTGGTATTTATTTTCATTAGCCAATGAAAAAAGTAAAATGCATTGGATAATCGTGTTATAATAGTATTATTTTTGAGAAAAATTAAAAATTAATTCGTACTCGAAAGTTTTTGAATATTTAGATGAAAAACTCTGAACACACATTTTCTGCCATCAGTTGGCAGTACCTCCAGGGAGAAGAGCATTAGAAAACAGAATACTAAGAACTTGCCGGCAGAACTCGCTAGGTCACTAAAAGAAGAGGTAAATAAGAAATAAGGACTGTGAACTTTAATATACCTATGAATGGTTTCATGAACGAGGTTCTACAATATGCTTTCATTTGCTATTTATTTGTGATATAACTGATTTTTGTTCTCTGAATTTTTGGCCTTATTTAAACTTTTTATTCAAATGAAATTTTAAAAAAAACTTGTAATAATATGATAGCTATAAAGAGTGGAGTGTCAAAAAAGTTTTGATTAAATGTCTCATAAAGCTATGTTAGACATACATATTATTGTTGCTGCACATAAATAAATGTTGGAAATACTTATACAGTTATTTATTGTTTTGTATTACGTAAATATATATTTCATGCAAAATTCTAATATAAGTTAGTTATCGCTTAACGAATAGTTCAGTTATTTTTAATAAATATATCGCTTTTTAACCATATTGTGATTTTAAATTATAGGAACGACACAGATTATTATACAGGAATTCTAGATCATACAAAGTGGACCCCCTTAATAATGTCTTATTCGTCGATTCCCGTGTTGATCAGAGATTGAACCGTTAACTGCTACAACATCAGTATGCTTGGTTGCTTATATTATAACTTCTCATCTCCGTACTCGAGATGCCACCTCGAAATTCAAAGGATTAAAAGGAAAAGATTTATAATAAAATTCATAGCTTATTATAATAATTTTCAAATCGAATTGAGATATCAAACATATTTATAAAAAAGAGCAGTTTGATATTTCTCGGAAATTTTGCGCTTAAAACTCCACAGCGATAAAACGAAATTCACATTTAAGTTTCTTACCTAATTCACTAATGGAAAACTTCTTAGAAACAAAATCACATCAAAATGGAAACATGCATTTTAAAGTAGATTGAGCCGAATTTTATTTAAAAAAATAAAATTTACAATAAAATGATTATTAAAAAAATAAAATTTAATTTAAAATAAAATGACAATGAAGCTTAATTTAGAAGTTACATAGCATTGTTATGAAATATATAACATAATTTTACTCACAATTAGTTAAATTCGGTATCAACTGAGCAGACAATTAACAAGGCAGACATCGAAATTGCAATTAAGCCCTATTAACATTCGCATAACCAGAATGGTCAAAGTAAAAGAAAGGTAAACTCGTTCCCCAAATATAACTAAATTTAACTGGCAAATAATATGCTTCTATTTTAAACAGGAAGTTTCAAAAAGTTATTCTATCTAATAAAAAAGTTTTGATAAAATTTTTTAATTTATAAACTGAGCCTTGCAAAAATTATTCAAAACTCTCTTTAAGGCAAACTATGGAATCTAAATATAGTAAATTTATTGCTTAGTTATTTTTGAGAAAAGGTGCTAATTAAAAACGATTTTCAAAATTTTAATTATAATGTTAATTAGTTAAAAAATAAAAGAATTTTTTCCTCAATAATCTCGGAAAATATATGAGAATATTAAGGAATAAGAATTAGAATAACTACGCCAAATATAAACGCCAACGGCTCCCAAATAATATGAAATCTGATAAGAATTTTTTTTCAAACATAGTGAATAGTTTTTTCCACAACTAAAATAAAAATAATTAAAAAAAAGAAAGATTACATAAAAATTTATTTAATAAAGTTTAGCAAATACAGTAAAATACTATTTCCTGTTTACATATTATTTGTATTTATATGACTTTTCAACATAGTTGAAATAGCCTAGTTTTCGGTATTAAAACATATTAGAGTCCTTTTAGAACAGAAATAATTTTCGAAGAGCATGTGAAGTGTAATACCAATATCATACCTTCGAAAAAAAAATCAATATTTTTTCAAATCTGTAATATTGCTTTCCTGTCCTATAATTCTTTTAAGAAGGAAAATAATTTTACAGGTAGATTTATCGAATACTAAATGGGTGCCGGGTCAATGACTTCCGGTCTTGGAGATCATTTGGTGATACCGAATATTCGAGAATCATGCCGATATCTTCATTAGAACTCGAGTTCTGCCGTGTTTTATGGAACACTCGATGTTTCGTTACAAGAGCTATAAAAGCAAAGGCGCATAGACGAGTGGAGTCAGCCAAGTCAAGACGAAGAAGAAGTGGAATAAAGTTCCTCTTTGGAGTATTGATCTCCATATATGCTGTGTTTAGTTTAGTATAGAATGAAACCTCGTGGGCGTAATCACGCTTGTTGGACTTTTCACAGTACACTTACCAGATGGAATTTTCTGTAACAATATTGATATATTTTTAGAAAAGAAATTGGTTGGAGCTATTTAAGCGAGGATTAAGAAAAACATGTAAAGGTTATTTTACCTTCTTTGAAAGACACATTGGATTCTGCTAAATAAGTTCTCTTGTTTATTAAAACCCTTTCTGAAACGCATTCAATGAATTTAATTTGATTTAAAAAGCTGCGCTAGTAATCACAAGCAATCAGCATCTTGACGATTGTGAAAGATTTCTTTAATTAAACACATATGCATCGTCTAATATAAGAAATGTTTTATTTGGACTCCATGTATCCATAAAGGTATGATTCCTACTCTTCTGATATTTTTAATAATTTTAGAATTTAATTATTATTACTTTTTCATATACGTAGTGTAGAGAAAGAATAGTATTCAACAAAATCAAACTCGAGATTTTGATGAATTTTCACTTTTTAGACCTCCCTGAGTTCGAATAAAAACTTTTTTCGAAAATAATTGTCTGCCTGTTACAAAGATAACTCAAAAACGCTTTGAGCTAGACAGTTATAATTTGGTATACGGTCTTTACAATAAATTTGCGGATATCGATCAAACTTTGAGCAAAATTCGCACAGTGGAAGTCCGTCTGTCCGGCTAT
>JAPMOR010087084.1:61769-141898 GCA_026543865.1 Argiope aurantia
TCATAAGGAGTTATAAATAACGTCCTCATAAGGAGTTATAAAGAATGTCGTCCCTCAACAATTTTAAATTATCTTACAACACTTTAAAGGAGGAATTCTTGTATATATTTAAATTTATTTGTTTCATGTGCCTCGGAAACAGTTCTAACGATTTGGATTTTATATTTAGATAAGGATTTTCTTTTAAAGTTTAACTATATAAGTGTCTTTTCTTTAAAAAAAACGAGATTTTAATAAAAGAATTTTTTTATATAACTTACTATTAGAATTAGTATATTCAACTTCCACTTCAAAATGTGAACAGTGGAATTTAGTAACCAGAACAAGATGAATGATGCATGTGGTGCAGGTTCTAGTCAAGTTATTTTTTTTACTTTTGTATTTATATTTCATATTTTAGCTCTTTAAGCTGTATAGGTGTATTTCCTGGAGAAAAAAAAACACGATTTTACACGAAAAAAACAACATTTTTTATAACTTATTATTACAAAATTTTGCTATCTGCTCTCATGCTGACAATGTCATATTGCACCATCATAGGCCCGATTTCACCATGATAAAACTGAATGTGAATTCAAATACATAAGTAATGATAGATAAACTGTAAAATGAATACTGTAATGCAGCAGATTGTTTCGACTAACATGTTAAACTAAGTGCATTCATGATTATTTTTATTTAAACGGCCAGTTCATATGTAGGCAAGATTGAAAAATATTTATATGTAAGTACGTGATTCGTATCAAATTATTTTCTCTGAAAAAAAATTACAGAAAAAAAAGAGAATTGAGTGAAGCCTGGTCTTCTAGATATTTAAAAATTATGTGAGATTTTTGCATTTTTCCACGACAACAAACAAAAACACAATTGGACAAAAATTCTGTTTAGATCACTTGAAAATACGAAACCTTGTCTTTTTAGTAATAATAACTATCATGCAATTTTTTTTAAGAACTTCGCCATTTTTAAAAAAAAATTTTTTAATAATTTTCAATGATATTTTTCATTGCTACACTGAAATTCAAACCCACTTTCATTATTTTATCAGGAGAATTTCTTCCACTGTTGAAAGCTAAAACGAAAAATTCACTTCACCGTCTGTGGAATTTCCATGAGGGATATGAAAGGGAAGTAGCAATAACGCGGAAGACAATGTGCAATTGGAAGATAGATTACCCAGACAATTACACTTTCAATGGCGTTACGATCTAGTAGGACTTTACTCCATTTAATCAACACTTTGCAGGTACGTTGTAAATATTATTAATGTAAATTTATCAAAATAATACTATCATGACAATCATTACAATAGAGGGTATCAAGATCATCAATTATACGAAAGAGATTCAATCGAAATTAAACATAATCAATACTCTCAATACTCAGAGTTAGATTAAAAATTAGGAAAGCAGGCAATTATCTAGATTCCCTGAGATTTCTCGATTATTTTGGTATTTTTGGAAAAATTTGATTGATAAGCATAAAAATATTAAATAAAATCAAGCATACTTTAAATATGGGAGTAATATCTTATATCATTCTTAATTAATTACCTG
This sequence comes from Argiope aurantia, assembly GCA_026543865.1. Taxonomy (NCBI): domain Eukaryota; kingdom Metazoa; phylum Arthropoda; class Arachnida; order Araneae; family Araneidae; genus Argiope; species Argiope aurantia. Next base: position 63,326 of record JAPMOR010087084.1, read on the forward strand.
CCGTAAGTTTTATATTCCTTTTTTAAATAATTTAATAAATTATTCTCAAGTTAAAAATTGTCCACTCATATTATAAAAATAGTATTTGGGCTATATTTAAAAAGTTTACTCGTCCTTTTTATTATTTTGTTTGAAATTGCCTTTAAATTTCAATTTTGAATTTTTTCATAAGCGAGATAGAGAAACTAATTTTCTTGAAAATAACCAGGACTATTTTTTAGAATATACACTTAAAACTACTAAAAATACATATTCGATTTTCTGATGACTGTATCAGCAATGAATCGCCAATGGTCCCACATTTAAAGTAAGCAAAAATGCTAAATTCATGCCAAATACCTGTGATTTATAATTATTATTCGCCAATGATATGCATTTAATACACAAGTGTCAGTTTTTACTTTTTCATATACTCAAATACAGAGAAAGTATTGTAATAGTCAAAAAATTCGAACTCAAGATTTTGATGAGTCTACGACCTCTACGAGTTCAAAAACACATTTTTGGAAAATGTTCATCTGTCTGTCAGTAATAAAGATAACCCGTAAACGCTTTGACCTAGATAGATGAAATTTGGTATACTGTCTACACCAAATTTGCATATTTCTATCAAATTTCGAGCAAAGTCCGTTTAAAGGAAGTCTGTCTGTCGAATATATTCGAATATGAGCTATTATGATAACTACCAAACGAAGAGAACTGCATTAATATAATTCGGTGCATAGATTTAGCATTTACTGTGTAGATACGTTTTAAATTTTGAGTTAAATCAACAAGGTGTTATTTTCTGCAGTTTGTACTTTCAGAAACAAGTAAAAGCGATAACTCAGAAACGCTATGACTTAAATATATCAAATTTGGTACGGGATTTTGTGACTACAAGCGTATTTCCGTGTCAAATCTTAGTTTCAATTGGTTGATTACTATTCACACAAATTCGATTTTCGAATATTATAAAGCTTTTTAATACTCAAATTCGTTTATTAAAAAGGGATTAATCGCCAAAAAATTCGCCAAAGATGGCACAATACATTCATAAAATGCTAAATTAACGGCAAAGGATATAAACTATTGCACGCCAAAGCCTATTCTGAGAAACACCCTTATTAGAGAGTATGAAATAATGGTTTTTGGTACCCATTCCTATTGATTTTTATTATATTATAAAGTACACAATTTTCATATGTGAAAATAAAAATTTGAGCACCTTTACGCTTTCGCTACCTTACTTAAAGTTTCACAGTTTTATACCAGAAGGGAAATGAAATAACACCTTTATTAGAAAGTGTGAGATAGTTTTACGGAGACCTCGCCTGGTGATTTTGTATGTGAGAAATACTTTGTTTCTATACAAATTTATATAAGAACACCTTTGAAAATATTCTATTAATATTTAAAATACGTTTCTTATGAATACAATACTAATATTCTAATATTCGACATGTTCATGTTTTTACATGCATGACTTTTATACCACGTAATTTTTATTAGTTGGTTTGATTTATGATATTTTTAACTTAGGTTAAAAATATTTACTTTAAAATATTACAATTGTTTGCACCAAAAAACTCAAGTACATAGAAGAAAGTATAATGAAAGGTTTTATGAAGTTTTGTGATTTTTAAAATGTTATTTTAAATAAGTTTTGAAATCTTCTTATTGTTTTTCAGCAGGAAACGTGCTTTCAAATTGCGTATTTTTCTTCAGCTTGTTTGTATTTTTGCTCTTTTTAGTATTAAATGTTTTTCTCATAGATTTTTTCAAAATCATTTTATAAACTAAAGTACTATCTGAAAACCTCTAACATATACAGTAGCTCAAACAATTGAGAGTACACCTTACTTTTACTTGATAAATCCGACTTTCAATATAAATAACACATTACCGAGAAGTGCAAATATGTTTTTATTTTTACACATAACAAATGGTTTAATTTAAAGTAAAAATAAAGAAAAATCAACGAAAAGCCTCTAAACTGAAAAATTGCAGAAGCATTTTAAATAAACATACGCAGATTTTTACCTCAAAAAATTGAGAATACACCAATAAACTTTTTGTAATATCTCGCAAAGAAAAAAAGTGTCAATATTTTATTGCATGTCTTTTTGGCTTTTATAATGGCCTCTAAACGTCGTGGTACCGATTCGCCCCGTTTTTGGTGGTATCTGAAGATATTTTATCCCATTCTTCTTGCACCACTTGTTTTAAATGGATTTTGTTTCTAATTTTGTGTTTTTGGACGACTGCTTCGAGTGTGGCCACAGATATTCAATGGTATTGATGTCGGGGTACTGCGGTGGTGTGTGTAAATGCTGTTTGCAATAAATAATACACCACATTTTGACATTACGTGCTTTCTGTTTGGAGTCGCTGTCCTGCTGGAAAATGAAATATCTCTCTAAACCCAAATTTTAGTACTTTCCTTTAGATTGCCGCGAAGTATATCCAAGTAAGCCATATGACTCATAATGCCATCTTTAAAAGCTAAATTACCTGCCCCGGACGGAGCATGACGGAGTCACCACCATATTTAATTGTAGGGTACAATTTTTTTTAAACCAAAATAGTATTAGGCTTTCTCCATACGGTGCTACGGGTGCCACTGCCAAAAATGTTGAATTTTTTTTTCATCACTAAATATAACTTTCTTCCAAAAGTTATTGGTCTTCAACTGATGAGTTTTTAGATATTTTAAACACTTTTTCTTGAATTTGCAACCTGATGAACGGTTTCACTCTAACAATGCGACTTTTATATCCATCTTGTCTAATGGCATTTCGCACAGTTTCAGCACTTACACTTCTGTCTATGATTTGAGAAATTCCTGCAGCAAGTAGGATGAACGCTCTCAGTAATCTAAAAGAAAGTGCTAAAAATTGGGTTTAGATAAAAATTTCATTTTCCAGCAAGACAACGACCCCAAACAGAACGCACGTAACATCAAAATGTGGTGTCTTTTTCATCATAAACAGTATTTACATACACCACCGTAGTACCCTGACATCAATGTCCTTGAATATTCTTGAGCCATACTCGAAAAGGTGGTCCAAAAACACAAAATTAGAAACAAATCCCATTTAAAACAAGTGTTGCAAGAAGGATAGGCTAAAATATCTCCAGATACCACCGAAAATTGTTCGAATCGGTACCAGGATGTTTAAAGGCCATTATAAAAGCCAAAAGACATGCAATTAAATATTGACAATTTTTTTCTTTGCAAGATATTACAAAAATTTAATTGGTGTATTCTCAATTTTTTTAGGCCAAAATATGCGTATGTTTATTTTAAATGCTTCTGAAATTTTTCAGTTTAGAGATTTTTCGTTGATTTTTCTTTATTTTTACTTTAAATTAAACCATTTGTTATGTGTAAAAATATAATCATGTTTGCAATTCGCGGTAACGTGCTATTTATATTGAAAGTTGGATTTATCAAGTAAAAGTAACGTGTACTCTCAATAGTTTGAGCCACTGTATATATTTTTAAAATTTTGTTATTATATTATTAGGAGGGTATATTTTTATATACTAAAAATGTTTCGAAATAAATAAACAGATCCTGTATCCTTTTTTTGTCTTTAATTAGTCAGTGCTTAATTTATTGTAATTTTTAAAAAAGCTGTAGATGATAATAAAATTTTGTGTATTATAATATTTTTTATGAAATTAATTTTTATAATGAGGATATTAAATATTAAAGTATTGTCATCACAATCATATCTACTATATTATAAGATCGAGAGAATAAAACATTTTTTGTAAAAAGAAATTCCCACATAAATTTTTCTTTTTCTGTGAACAAATATTTTCATAAAATCATCAAAAGGAATAGCACTTCGGTAATTTCTAATTAATATTTCAAATTTATCAAACTAAGCCTTTTCATAATATGTATGTAACTTTTAAATGCCAATAAAAGTATGCTATAGAATATCGTTATATACATTATGCTATAGAATATCGTTTGCAAATACATTTGTGGAATATCGTTTGCAAATACATTTACGGAAATATCGTTTGCAAATACGTTTATTAATAAAATAATCATTTGCAAAAGAGACAAAATGTGCGATGGCCAATTTTAGAAATAAATATAAAATTTAATTTAAATGTTTGAAATACATTTTTGAGAACACAACTCCTTTTAAATTTTCAAGCATTTGCTTACTTTGGAACATAATAAAAAAAGTGAAGAATTTTCTATCTGATTCTTCACTTTAAAAAATTCTAAATTTAATTAAAATTATACTGAATTTTAATCAAACCGTGTTTAGAAAATTCGAAGAATAAATTTTAATATTTCGGTTGACATTCAATCTATTTCGATTCGATTTCACATTTAAAAAACAAATCATCATTAACTGGTATGTCGAAAAAATTATTGAAGTTCTAAGTATCTCAGATGATCAATTTACGTCATATGAGAACTTCCGGCCTTCGGTCAGATTTGCACTTCCGGTGCACTTGCGAATATTATCTCGCTTAATGTAAGACATATATATAAATATGTCAACTACTTCCTTTTAAAGATAAATTGTCTGCTGGCATTATATTTCTTTATAGAGATTTTATTCTCCTGTCCATTTCGTTTTGCAATAAATTTGTATTCTGCTGAGATATTAAATGAATGATCTCAACGAAATTCACGTTAGAAATTCATCTTGAAATTCAAAGAATTTCTATTAATTTGAATTCCAAGATAAAAGTTTGCTTAGATTTGGATCATTTCTTTTCACAATTCATTCAAAATAAATAAATATATATACGAAGGATTTATATAATAAAATATAAGAAATGATACATTAAGATATCTATACCCAAACAATTTTTTTCGCATATTTTTTTGTGTCTTGCCATTTTAGCAAAAACATTATTTTTGTCTGATTTTTCGTAAATATGAAAATAAACTTTTATGATAAATCGTTCATAATAAAAAAGAACTGATGCATTTAGGAAGGTTAAGAAATTTTTGCCTTCTTGCAATCCTCAACATTTTCGAATTATTTCTGTCTTTCTCTATGTATGTGAACGTGATAAGTTAAAAAAGTTTTTTTTTAGCTAGATTGATGAAATTTAGAATGTGAATTTAATATCAAATTCCTAGATTTCTATCGAATTTTCAATTTTTATTTTGCCTGTTTCATCGCAATTTTTTTCTGTCTGTGACTCACTATTGGTTCCAAACCGATATGAGTGATTATTTTTTATTTGAGTGTTCGAGTGTTCGTAAGCATTTCTGGATAACGAAGATCTCACTATAAGGAAACAAAACTTTTAGTATTACTATACATTTACATCTAAAGTTACTATATATTTACATCTAAATATGTATAAAGTGTAAATATTAGTTTTTTTCTTCTCTTATACTTAGAATAGTAATCGGCAAAGAATTCAAACTCGTGAATTTGACGAATATCTACGTTTCAAACCTCCCTGATTTCGCAAACACAAATTTTTGGGAAATGTCCGTCGATTTGCCTCAAAGATAACTCGAAAGTGTTTCGAGATTGATTGGTATACGTTTTTTACATCAAATTTATAGATTTCTGTCAAATTTTGAACAAAATACGTTCAGAGGGAATCTGTCTTTCCAACTGTTTGATTATAGGTTAACGAGACAACTATAAAAAGAAAGCGAACTATACAAATAAGATTTGGTGCATAGATTTAACATCTATAGTGTAGATACTTTTTGACTAAATTCCACAGGAGGCTGTTCGTTCGCCAGTTTGTATTTTCAGAAGTATATAACTCAAAAACGCATTAACTTAAACGTATTAAATTTGATACGATTGATTGTAACTAATAAGTGTAGTTTTGCGTCAAATTTTTGTTTCAAGAGTAGGGAAATAACATATCTAAAACCCAAATTCGATTTTCGGATACGATTAGCCATAAGTCAAGGATTAATCGCCAAAACTCTCGCCAAGTATCACACAATAGATTCAGTAAAAATGCTCAATTCAAAGGAAAGGTTAATATTTCTTAACTATCGTAGGCCATTGTAGTGAAATGCGTTTTCTGGATCACACCTTTCTTTCATTCGTTTTAAATGTTAGAATTCATCAAATTCTCTAATAACTTTATTAGCGAGTATGCGAGAAAGTTTTGTGGGGAGCACTCCCATTGGTTTATTCACTTCCTAGTATTAACTCACACACTCTGTCTCTCTCTATATATATATATCTTGTTCAAATTTTCAGTCGTTAATAAAATACTTTTTATTCATCCTCTCAAGTTCAAATACATTTTTTTAAACTTGTAGTGGATGACACTTGATGTTAATACAGTTTTTTTTTCAAATATTAATTCATTAATTAAATTTGTCCAGTGATTTCTATTTGGTCGCCAAAATCGCCAAATCTTGCGCCATGTCGCCAAATGATCGCCAAGTTTGTCGCCAAGTTCTATTTTGCCACTTAATATTGTAAATCTGTCATATGTATATACATATTTCTATTAATTGTAATTATTTAATAAAAAAGTAACTAAAATAAATAAAAAATTGTTGCCCTGAGTCGGAATTGACTTTAAAAAATTTTTTATACATTATTTTTTTATTTCTTAAGCACTGTGCCAAAGTGCAAAAGATTTTTTACCATAACTTTCGTTATTTAATATGTGACAGTCAGATCTGAGATTGAAGGGCACATAGTCTGGTATTAAAAAAAGTACTCCATCTAATGAACTACGTAATTTTCATTTACTAACTACAATTACTAGAATGGCAAAAAAGATTTGTCAACTAAAAATTTGTGATTAATAGACAATTAAAGGAATAAAGGTCCCAACTCCGCTGTTTTACGAGATGTTACTGATGTAGCACAACTCTAACGAGTTGACATTTGATTTCAAAGATACAAGTTTATTTGCTGAGAGAGAAATCCATGAAATTGAGAAAGAATAGGCATTAAAATAATAAGGTTGCAGCAAATAGAACTGCATTGAAATCGATACATTTCCCCCTACTTTTCATTATTGACATATCTTTAGTCGCTTGTTATTAAGGAGTGAAATGTAAGGAAATCTGACAAACTTTGATACAAGCTCATCCTTTGCCAAAATAGACTCGTCTGGCATCCTAGAATTCCTACATCGCATCTGCCAATTCGTCCGAGCCGGGTTATTGTAAATAGTACAAAATATTCTGAGGCGTCTTCAAACGGCTTTCTTTCCTTAAAAATAATGAAATATAGACGCGATATAAAACCAGCGAGAGTTGTCTCCCCAAAACTTTCTCGCATACTCTCTAATAAACTTGTCATTTCATAGAACGCCTTACATGGCATTGGCATACAATAGTTAAACATTAACTTCTTGCGTGGATTTGCCTTTTTTTACTGGATACGTCGTGAAACCCTTGGCGAATTTATTTGGTGATTAATCCCTGGCATCCTTAATAGTATTCGGAAATCAAATTTGTGCTTTAGGCATGTTTTTCTCAACTGATTGAAACAAAAATTTGACACAAAATTGCACTTGTAGTTACAAAATCCGGTACCAAATTTCGTATATTTAAATCAATGCTGTTTTGAGTTATCGCGTTTACATGTTTCTGAAAGTACTGACCGACAGATGGTTAACTTCTTTTTATATTTGGCTCACGATTATACAAATGTCTGCACTGTCGATATTAAATGTGTGTATTGAATTTTATTTATCTAGATCTCTTTTTTTGTTATCGTGTTAAATTATATTCAAACAGTCGGACAGACAGACTTCCTCTGATCGGATTTTGTACAAAAATTGATAGACATCTGCTCATTTGGTATAAAGACCGTATGCCAAATTTTAACCGCCTAACTTAAAGAGTTTTTAAGTTGTCTTTGTCACAAACAGACAGACGGACATTTTCTAAAGATGTTTTTTTTTCGAATTCAGGAAGATCTAAAACGTGGAGGTTTAACAAAATCTCCAGTTCGAATTTTCTGATGATTACTATAACTTCCTCTATATTACGTAGATGAGGAAGTAAAAAGGATGTTTACCTGCTTAAAAAATATAAATTCTTTGTTTTTTTGGAAGAATGGGTGAGATTTAAAGGGATGCAAAGCGCGGAAATTAATCCTATTCACGAGGTCGGATTTTGGATTATTAGAGTGGTAGAGTCGGAATTTGGATAATTAGAATATTCTCTTTTTATATACCTCGTACATAAGAAAGAAACACTCGTTTGAATTGATTTAAAAGTCTTACTTGACTATGACAGATAAATGTGCAAAAACAAATACCGGAAGAAATTGCTATGTTCGATTTGCTATACAAAATCTCCAGTTCGAATTTTCTGATGATTACTATAACTTCGTCTATATTACGTATATGAAGAAGTAAAAAGGATGTTTACCTGCTTAAAAAATATAAATTCTTTGTTTTTTGGAAGGATGGGTGAGATTTAATGGGATTCAAAGCGCGGAAATTAACCCTAATCACGAGGTCGGATTTTGGATTATTAGAGTGGTAGAGTCGGGATTTGGATAATTAGAATATTCTCTTTTTATATACCTTGTACATAAGAAAGAAACACTCGTTTGAATTGATTTAAAAGTCTTACTTGGCTATGACAGATAAATGTGCAAAAACAAATACCGGAAGAAATTGCTATTTTCGATTTGCTATAGTCAGATACTCCATTAGTCATATCATTAGATATCTCCATACTATCTCTGACAAGCCTGTTGATCTTTTGAATATCTTCTGTACCTAAGTTCTTGAGATAAGCATTAGTCATCTCGCGCTGAGAGATAAAATATAGATAATATGATTTATGTATACAAATTGAACAAACGCTTACAGTGAAGGGAAAATAACATTAATACGTGTATCTTAGAAACACAAAAGCGTGAATTTTTCTTTACTATCTAATCAACTATTCGAAGCAAAAAAAAAAAAAAAAAAATGAGAATTGATGATAAAGCTCACGATTACCGATTTTAACTTCCACATTTAAATGTTGTTTTAAATTATATTTAAATAGCATTTCCAAATGATCCAATGTAAGGGTTAGAAGGTATTTTGAATTTGTCATCGTTGTTCAAATGTCTGCATAACAATGTTATGCTGCATTTGGGAATTTAAGAAACGACAAAAATATTCTGATCTCATCACTTCAAGGTTAGAACCACATTCCCAACACATATATAAACAAATGTTTTATTATATTTTTAAAAAAAAATCATTTATAAAAATTTAATTAGAAACTTCTTTAACGATTTTTACTTTCTCATATAAGAAGTATAGAGAAAATATTGTATTCATCAATGTAATGATGAAATTTGGAGCTGGAATGATGAAATTTGGTGTATGGTCTTTACACTGAATTGTAGAATTTTATCAAATTTTGGGCAAGCTTCATTCAGAGGAAGTCTGTCTTCTTGGCTGCTCGAATATATAGTAACATGATAACTAAAAACCGGAGAGAGCTTGACGGATAAAATTCGATGCACATATTTAACTTCTATAATGTAAACACCAATCAAATATTAAGACATATCCAAGAAACGATTGACCGCCTATCTATTTGTATTTTCAGCAACATACAAACACTATTCTCAAAATCGTAATGATTTATATACATGAAATTCGGTTTGGGATTTTTTTACTACGGTTGTAGTTCTGTGCTAACAATTGATTTCAATCAGTTGGGGAGAACGCACTTAAAACAAAAGTTCGATTTTTTGGTTTTTTAAAGACATGATAAAAATTAGTCATCAAAAAATCGCCAAGAATCATACGATAGATTCAGTAAAAATGCAAAGTTCAAGCCAAAGCTCAATATTTAATAACTACTATTCGCCAATGCCATGCAAGTTGTTCTCTGCTTTACCAAAAGTCTACACTTTTATGTGGGCAGAGAGGGTAAGGTCTTTATTAGAGAGTATGCGAGAAGTTGAGGAAACCACACCTGCTGGTTTAGGAGAACTAGTTTCTTTTTAGCAATCCATAATCCTGCTTATTTTTATGTGCCAATATTTTTGATATTTCTTTTATTGTTTGAAATATATATTTGAAAAAGTTTTATTTGGGGAAATTTCCTGTTTTTATATGTTTATCTATTTTCCTAGACAATTTTTAAAAAAAATATTTTCATAGAAAATATTGTTTTTGTCAATATAGGTTTTTCAGAGAATTTATCAAGAAGCTTCTCTCAGGCGAATAAGTTAATCCAGTATATGAGTGAATAACCACTTATACCCAGTAGCAGACATATATTATACAATACTGTAGGATATTAAACAGCCTTCGTAATATTGTATAATAATGCTTAATAATATTGAATATTGTTATAATTATGTATAATGTAATATTACATAAAGCTATACAATATTCTGCAATAAGTTGTGCTGCCATGGACTACTGCAAGACCCCCCAAGTACAAATGGAAAATAAATCCTTTCTAATACCTAGTAACAGACATATATTATACAACATTATAGGATAATATTAAACAACCTTCATAATATTGTATAATAATGCTAAATAATGTTGAATATTATTATAACAATGTATAATGTAATATTGCATAGAGCCATACAATATTCTGCAATAAGCTGTGCCGCCATGGACCACTTGCAAGACCTCCAAGTACAAATGGAACATAAATCCTTTCTAATACCCAGTAACAGACATATATTATACAACATTGTAGAATATTAAACAGCCTTCGTAATATTGTATAATAATGTTAGATATTGTTATAATAATGTATAATGTAATATTACATAGAGCTATACCATATTCTGCAATAAGTTGTGTTGCCATGGACTACTGCAAGATCTCCAAGTATAAATGGAACATAAATCATTTCTAATACCCAGTAACAGACATATATTATACAACATTGTAGGATATTAAACAGCCTTCGTAATATTGTATAATAATATTAAATAATGTTGAATATTGTTATAATAATGTATAATGTAGCTATACAATATTATACAAAAAGCTGTGTTGCCATAGACCACTCACTGCAAGACCTCCAAGCACAAATTTCAATTTCATCTTTCTCATTTAATTACATCTATCTCAATTTTTCAAATGACGTAATCCATTGTAAAATATGTGCAATATGAATCTTTTCTAATAATATCATTTACATAATTAAAACAAATAAAATTTGTGTGATCCATAAACATCAAATTATCGTTATAATTATAAAATTTGATCCAATCGATGAAAGAATGAGGTTAAAATTTGTTTTAATGATTTGATTGAATGTCATCATTAAACTAGATAATTATATCATCATTAAACTAGATAAGAATAAATTAATGAATTTCTAACAAGTCTTTTTGACCGATGCTCTTCGCAGAAAACGAATAATTTATAACTTCGATTTTTATAATTTATGCTGCATACTCTAAATGCAAATAGGAATAATTGGCATTCCACATTAGTATATTAAAGCTAGAAGAAAAGGTTTCCAGTATGAAATAATCCACTGTGTAGCTTGAAAATTATTAAAAATTTCCATAATCTAAAACCAATGGTGATTTCTCCGACCATGCGTTAGAGACAGTCGCCTCGAAGGCCTAACGGGGAACTTAAAAATCTATTTATTCGACGTATATTACAAAATCTATTTGAAGCATATTAAGCCGCTAACAAAACTTTTACATTGCAGCCTTGATTGCAGAAAAATTTGTATCCTTACTTTTTATTTAAAAAAACAAAGAAGAAAGAAAAATGCAAAGAGTGATTAAAACTTAAATGAAAATAAATGCTAAAGGAAATGAAGAGAAAATGTTAGATCAATAATTAATCCTAAAAGCAATAACATTTAGAACGTTTCAAAAAATTAAAAAAAAATTTTAAAGATATAATCAACTTAGCAATATTTTTAAAGCTAAAAATGTAATAAGGATTGCTATCAATTATTTATCGAGTGAAAGGGACGCATTTTAAGTTGATGAATTTATAATACATTAAACACTGATTTCCTGTGTCTTGGTGCGATTTTAATTTTTTCTTCAACGAGAATGAAATTATTGAGGGAATTCTGGACACTTTAATCTCTGGAAATTCACTGAATTGGACACACTGAATTTTATAATTGAACACTTGCCTTTTTACTAATGAAAGATCACCTTAAATTAGGAAAAATAATACCGCATTGTTTTTCTAAATGAATTACAAATTCTAAATGAAATTAGTTTATAACAAATACTTATTAAATGTATTCAATTCTTTAATACTTTTTATTTAGTTTCCTCGAAATTGAAATCTTATGTAAAGTTGGAGAAAAAATCGTTTTCTTTTTAAAATGAGTCGAGGATTATTTATAGAATAATATTGTTACGAAATTTTTCCAGGGGTTCGTTTAGATAGTGGAAATGATATGGTGTGGAGAACGCTCAATCAGCAGGCGGCAGTAGAAAAAGAAACGACGACGTTTATTTACACGAAGACACACAGGACAGCACTAAAACGACAACTATATACAGCACAGAAGACGATTATCTACAGCCGCGAGACGTGCAAACAGCAGAACTCTACTGCAGACAGTAGAGCACAGCTTAGTTCAGCACTAGCTTGACTCCGTCGCTGCTCTGCTATTCCCTGGAAGACCACTTCTTCACCATCGATTCCGACTCCTCTTCACCGTCGCTTCCGGCTACTCCTCTCTGTCGATTCCGACCACTCTGCTCTGTCGACTCCGCTTACGACTACTACTGACTGACTCTGTCTGGCAGCTGCAGCCACTTTTATAGGTCTCAGGAGACGGGGCTAGAAGCCTCTCAACCAATCAGGAACGTTCGAGGCGTATCTCGGTTCCTACTGGACGGATCGGGAAAATTCTCGATGTTTCGGTTATAATCTATTTTGGCGCCAAAGTCATCAAATTCGTCACCAACTGGTCTCCAAGTTTATCGCCAAGCTCTGGGACCTCCGACGCGACACTCGGACTCCGTCCAATACCGATGACTTTAAAACAGTCTTTCTGATGATGGAACAAACTATGCTGGGAAGCCGAATTGCAGGTTTGTAACAATATGAATTAACGCTATTTAATGGAACTTTTATTCTTATTTATTGAAACTGATGTAGTTCTGATATTAGCTTTTGAAAAAACAAATATATAGACATTTCCCAGGGTCCAAAGACTACAAGATCCCAACGATTGTGCCCTGGAATTGTGCGATATGCAGTAAATTGAGTGCATCTCTGGAATTCTTTGTTTAACCTTGATTTCCATCTCATTAGATGCATATTTTAGTTTTTTTGTTCCTTGTTGTTTTAGATTGTGTTATTGTAATTCTATAATTAATTTATAATATTATTAACATTATAAAATTGGAGTATTTATTTCTCACTAAAGCTTTTAGTAATTAATTGTGTTAAGAATATTTTATATAATGTTAATAAATATTGTTACCGAAAATAGAAAATGGAGAATTAATTATTTCGGATATACATTCTACAAAACAGGCTTGTCAAATTGTCGGCGTTTCTATCAACGCCATTAAAAAGCTTTGTCCAGAAACATGAAATGAACTTAACCGAAATTTTACTTTACTTAAACATTATTTATTTATTTATTTATTTGAAAAATTATCTATTGGTGAATTTGACTGTAGTATTATCAGACAAATCGTGCATCATTTTCATTTAAAGGAAAAAAAAAAAACATCTTTCTTGAAATTAATTTCTGTTTAAAAAAAATATGTTTTAATATTTAAAAATGAATTAATAAATTTGAAAAACAGAAATATTTGAGGTTAAACTCTAAATTTACTGCAAATAAAAATGGATCTAAAGTATTTTCATGTAAATTTCTGTCTTTTTCCGGCAGTTTTAGGGTTACCCACAAATACTATGTCCTGTGAATCGACGAATAATCTGGATTCATCTTATTGTTAATTGTAACCACGGGAGGTGTTCCTAAAACTTTCTAGATGCTCTCTGATAAATTTCTCATGTCAAAGACTGCTTTGCTTGGCAGTGGCAAACAATGGTTACAAAATATTAGCCCTTGGCCTGAATTTAGCATTTTTACTGAATATGTCTGTTCATCCTTGGCGAATTATTTGGCGATTAATCCCTAACATGCCATTAATAGTATCCGCAAATCGAATTTGTGTTGAAACAAATATTTGACACTTTACCTATAGTCACAAAATCCCATATCAAGTTTAATATAATTGATTCATTGCATTTTGAATTATCGTGTTGACATGTTTCTGAAAGTGCAAACGCAGGCAGTTAAACCGGTTGTTTTTCTTTTGTCTCAGACTTTTACAGGTATACACGATATATATTAAATCTGTGCGCCGAATTTCATTTATAAAGCCATCTTCGTTTTGTAGTTATCGTGTTAATTTATATTCGAAAAGCCGAACAGACGGTCTTCCTCTGAACAAATTTTACTTAATATTTGACAGAAATATGAAAATTTGGTGTAAATACGATATACAAAATTTCAACAGTCTATCTCAAAGAAATTTTTAGTTATCTTTGTCATAGACAGATGGACATCTTACAAAAATGCGTTTTTGGAACTGAGAGAGGTTCAAAATATGGAAATTCAAAAATATATTACACAATAATTTAACTAGTTAACTAGTCTAGGAAAAGCAAGCGACATACAGCAAAGAAGCCTTTTTCTTTTCTTTTAATTATCGCGTTTACATGTTTCTGAAATACGGACTGACAGACAATTAACCCTCAGTTGGATTCAGTTCATATTTGTTCACAGTATAAATGTTATATATGTGTACCGAATCTTATCTATCTAGCTCTCTTTATTTTGCAGGTATCGTGTAAACTTATATTCGAATAGTCGGACAGACGGACTTCCTCTGAACGGACTTTGCTCGAGATTTTATAGAAATCTAAAAATTTGGTATAAAGCAGCTATCAATTCAGAAATAAACAATATGAAAATTAACTATATAAAATTTCCTGAATCTATATAATAAAATATACGTTGTATTTAGAGAGCGCTAATGCTGCTACAACTAAAACACAAATGAGCTTAACTAAAATAGAATTAGAAATAATAAGTTTACATTCAAAATTCAAAAAGAAAGATAAAATGAATCCGGCCCGAAGACTTTTTCAAGGGTCACCCTCAGGCAAGGATTCAAACCAGGGATTTTTTTCTGTGAAGGGTCCGACTCTCGTCCAACCAACTGACCCTTCGTGACCCGAAAATCCCAGAAAATTGAGGTTTGAGACAAAAATTAGTATCACAAGAATAAAAATACTTTTAAAAACAATCCAGAAAAAAAAACCCAGCAAATCACGCCACAAAATACCAAGAAAAAAGAAGCACAATCATTACTAATTTTTGATACGAATTTTTGTCTCAAATCTCAATTTTCTGAGATTTTCGGGTCACGAAGGGTCAGTTGTTTGGACGAGAGTCAGACCCTTCACAGAAAAAATCCCTGGTTTGAATCCTTGCCTGAGTGTGACCCTTGAAAAAGTCTTCGGGCCGGATTCATTTTATCTTTCTTTTTGAATTTTGAATGTAAAATTATTTTAATTCTATTTTGGTATAAAGATCGTATACGTCAAGCTCAAAACGTTTTTGAGTTACCTTTGTCATAGGTAGACAGACTGACATTTTCCAAAAATGCGTTTCTCGAACTCAGGGAGTACTAAAACGTGGAGATTCGTCAAAATCTCGAGTTTGAATTTTTGACGATTACTATATTTTCTCTATACTATGTATATGAGACAGTAAAAATTAGTCAAACGTATTTGCACGTAAATTTTGGACATTTTCCTGTGGTTTTAAGGTTGGTAACGAATACTCTGGCCCTGATTCCGCGAATAACCTGGATTCTCCTTGTTTTTCAGTGTTAAAATGTCAAATGCCCTTAACTTTGTTACTCATTGTTGCCTTATTTTTGAGAAAGAACACTTCCTGGTGTATGAACAAAACCGCAGAGGGTTTCCGCATCTGAAGAAAGATGATGCAAAATTTTACAAAATTGCGTTTTGTAAAATTTTACTTTTATATTTTTTATTACTGCTTTGAAAATATAATTTTAATATTACTTATTAGAATGTACTTTAGTTTCCCCTTCTCTAAAAATAATTTTAAAATGTTTATTTAATTTTCTTTTCTTTATCAGAATATATCTCATTTGACTATATTTAAGATATTATAATCTTTTCTTCTATTTTTCTATTTAAATATATTTCACCGGAGTTCTCTGTTTTGTGTTTCGATTTATTGCATGATTTAATTAGATTACATAAAATAATTAATGAGAAAAAAGAGAAAAAAACATCATAAGAGTGACCGAAAGAGTAAAAAAAAAAAAAAAAAACTTCCTTTAATAATTTGAAAAGGAGAGAGATATCCCAATCTTCTTTAGTTTTAGCTTATTTCTCATGAAGTTTCAGATACTCATTTTGAAAGAATGTTTGAGCATTCGATTAGCCATATCCAAATTCCTAATCATTACTTAATTTTACTTCCCTGTATACGTAATATAAAGAAAGTACAGAAATCATCAAATTATTCGAACTCAAGATTTCGACGAATTTCTCAATTTTAGACTTCCCTAAGCTCAAAAAACACATTTTTGGAAAATGTCCGTATGTCTGCGTGTGTCAAAGATAACTCAAAAACGCTTTTATCTAGACTGTTGAAATTTGGAATACGGTATTTATTTACACAAAAATTGCCGATTTCTATCAAATTTTGAGCAAAATCCGTTAAGTCCGTTTGTCCCGCTGTTCGAATATCAGTAAACACGATAAAACGAAAAGAGCTAGATAGATAAGATTTGGTACAATGAATTAACATTTATTGTGTTGACATCCGTCAAATTTTGTGGCAAATCCAACTAGAGGTTGATTGTCTGTCGGTCTGTACTTTCAGAAGCATGCGAACGCAATAGCTCAAAAGCGTAATGACTTAAATATATCAAGTTTTTTTATGGGAATTTCTGACAACAAGTGTAGTTTTGTGTCCAATCTTTGTTCCATTTGGTTGAAAAAAACGTGTCTAAAGCAAAAATTCAATTTTTTGATACTAATAATGGCATGGAAGGTATTAATCGCCAAGTTTAGTTATATTAACGTCCCGTTTGAAGCAACACTAGGGCTATTTGGGGACGGACCTCGTAATTTTGAACCGCGGTCAGATGACGAAGACGACACCTGAACTGGCACCCCCTCTCCACACCACACCAAAGGGAGGACGTTTGGTCAGGACGGATTTAACGTGCAGCAGACCCCCTTACACGACAGTCTTTCGGTGGAATCGGGTCTCGAACCCGAAACCCTCCGGTTCCGAAGCCGAGACCTTACCACCAGGCCACCGCAGCCCCCTATTCATCGCCAAATAAACTCGTTAAGAATGACACGCTAGATTCAGCAAAAATTCGAAATTCAAGCTAAAAGTTAATATTCCGTAAATATTGTACCCCAGTGTCATACAAGGCGTTCCCTGGCATAACAAGTTTATTAGAGAGAACGCGAGAAAGTATTGAGGAGACTATCTCCACTGGTTTCTTAAAGGATTTCTTTCGTGAAAAAGACTGTGATTCACAACAGTAAACGGATTTCTCACAAGTTCTGATTGTTTGGAGGGGAGCAAGCGGGGAGGGGGGGAGGTAGGTTTATTTATACGCTGCCATCCAAGTTGTGTAGTAAAAAAAAATGTAGGAAATACAAATTCTATGAATTCTACAATATTAGCACCTTTCCAAGTTTAAATCGTGATCCTATCTGTTTTATAATCGTTTTACTATTATAATCTAAGTAAATCTAACTATGGACAAGGAATGGATGATTTATAATAAATAAATTATATTTGGATTCTTCGAAGTTAAAAATAAAAAAATAAAATGTAAAATAAATCCTTAATATATTAAATTAATATAAGTGAAACTAAAAATCTAAATTTGAATTTAAAGCTTAAATAAGAAATATTAAAAATCCTTAATATATTGATTGCATGGATTAAATTATACATAAAATTATGGATTATTGGTAAGGTTGCAAATTCCTTACATGGCATTAGCAAACAATAGTTTTGAAATACTGATTTTTTTGGGTGAATTTAGGATTATTATAATCTATCGTGTGATCCTTAGCGATTATTCCTGGCATTTTCCACCCGACTGCAATCATATTTTGACACAAAACTATAATTTTACTCGGAAAATTAAATAAGAAGTTTTATACATTTAAGTCATTACATTTAAAACCAAATACCAACAACAACAACAAAAACAAAACAAAAAAAAACCTGAGGATTTGGCCCCAAGTCTGATAGGTATTTATTCTTTAGATGCTATATTTGTGCACCAAATTTTATTCATCTAGCTTTTTCCATTTTTTGTGATAACTTATTTTGGGAAAGTTGGAAAGACAGACTTTCTCTAAATGGTTTTCTCTCAAAATTTGATAGAAATTTACAAATTTAGTACAAAGACGATGTATCAAATGTCATCAATCTAACTCAATAGACTCAACGTTTTGTCGCAGGTAGATCAATTGACAGATAGACAAACAGACAAAAAAGGCAAAAATGCACTTTTCGAACTCGAAAATGTCTAAAATATGGAGATTCGTCAAAATTTCGTGTTCGAATTTTTTTATGATTACAAGGTTTTCTCTATTCCTCGCACATAAGGATTAAAAACAACAACAACAAAAACCATGCATTTTAATAGTGCTGCTTTACAGTTTCAAATATTTCCATATAATCGTTATTGAGAAGAAAGTGTTGAAAACCCTTTTTTCCAATATTTTATTTATTCGAAGTTAGGCACCATTATCCCCTCAAACAAACCACTGACGTTTGTATAAATGAGGAAATTAAATTCTAAATAAATAGTAAAGCTATAGATATAATAAATAATAATATATATGATTTGCTTTCAAATTAAATGCTGAATATTAGAAAATAAGCATAATGTTAATTAGCGGGAGTAGTCACAAATTTACTCTCATATTTCTCACATAGGTTTATTCCAGAGAATACCTTGCGTGGCAATAGCATACAATATTTATGCAATATTAGCCATTGGTATGAATTTAATATTTTTATTCAATTTCTCATGTCATCCTTGCCGAGTTTCTTTTTTGAATGATCCCTGTATGTGGTTAATAGTGTCCAAAATTTGAATTTTGGTATTAGACATGTTTTTCTTAGGTAACTGAGAAAAAATATTTGATAAGAAACTTTCTACATTTATAGTCACAAAATTACTATATAACTTCTATTTGAACAGCTGGACAGACAGACTTCATCTGAATGGATTTTGCTCAAAATCTGATGTAAATCTACAAACTTGGTATAAAAACCGTATACCAAATTTTATCCATCTAACTCAAAGTGTTTCTGAATTATCTTCGGCTCAGACAGATAAGCGAACATTTTCTAAAAATGTGTTTTTCGAACTCTGGAAGGTCTAAAACGTGAAGATACATCAAAATCTCAAGTTAGAAACACACACACATATATATATCGAATAAAATACTTTCATAAGTATACGAGAAAGTAAAATGCATATAAAACTTAGGACAATTTCTTGTCATCAATCGATTTGGCTTGGAGTTTACCTCCAAAAATATTTAGAGCCCGTGGCCTCAATATTGTATCGAAATTCACGATTATCTGAAATTATATCAAAATTTGATGGATAGCTTAGGAATAAATTTAGACTTTTCGGTTTCTTTTGAATTAAATAGATTTATTGATTATTAATAGATAATTCTCCAAGTTCTCAAAAATCCAAATTCATTTCGTACTTGAATAACAACAGTATATATATATATATCTCTTTCTATCTTAAATATTTTTGGTTTATTTTAATTATATTACAAGCTTGTTGTAGAAGTGGTGTGAGAGCTATTTTGGAAAGGATTTCATTCTACATAATATGCGACTGAAGCCTCTCTTGTAAAATTCCAGGTCTTGCTAGAGAAGGTCGTTTGACTGTCGTTCTCGTCATGAGATTAAGGAAGCATCAAGGCCACGAATGTTGGAGAATAGTGCTGCAACTGGAATTCTTTAATCTGAAAGCCAAGACCTTGAAAACGAAAGACTGATTTCTCGTTTTTTTTTAAATTGTGGGACACTATTTTTTTTTACCATCATGAAGTAGTATAAAAGATATTTTATAAATAAGAACGGATTCGGATTTTACCTCCATCATTCTCCTTGGAGGCTAAGCATATAACTCTTAGTTACAGAAATAAACAAAGCAGTTTTCTCCGAAGTGTGGCAACGCCCAAAATCGAAAATAAAGTCAGAATTTTGATCAAGTTTGAAAAGAGTTGTTTGTGATATGCTATAAAATATGTTTATGTGCTGTTTCCGATGGCAGATTTGTTGTTGTTGAATTTAGGGAGTGAATAGAAAAGGAATGTTTGATATCCGTTTTATTTTGGTTTGATTTAAAAAGGTTTTCATTGTGCAAAAATTCCATTAAAATTTTTTGACAGCCTTCCTTTGTTTTGGTTTCAGTTATAGAAACTTTTTTTTCTTTTATGCTATGTCGATAGTCTTATTAGTTTATATTCTGTGTGTTTAGTGCATAATTTAGAACTTAAAAATGAAGTCCAGTGAAACACCCGTGACAGCTGACTCATCAGAATCGAGAAAATACGGTACGTATTGTTTTCTTATTATAATATGTGTTTTTATGGAATTCTAAATTAATTCCGTCAAACTGAAATTTTTTTAAAGAAAAAAAAAATTCAAAATTTTATTTGCGGTTGTTTTATTAGCGAATACAGAAATGTTTTTTTGTAATTGTATATATTTGCGGTTGTTTTATTAGCGAATATAGAAATGTTTTTTGTAATTGTATTCTTATTTCGTAATAATTTTATTTTCGATATCAGGTCGAAAAAATCTTTTTACCATTTCCATTCGTTTATTCTTTTATTAGCATATTCAATTGTGTTGAAAAAATTGAAATGCTTCGTTTAAATTTTTTCAGTAATCATTTGTTGAAATGGTTATAATTTCTTTAAAATATTGCATATATATTAAATCGCTTGCGCAGTTATTTCAATTTGAGACTGTCTATTTTCGAAAACAATCCTAAATAATTCGAAACTTAACTTCGAATTTGCATTTTATTTTATTGACTTTTATTTCGATTTTTGATTCTTGGTGTTGAAAGTTTAGTTTGGGATATTGAATGAAATGAAAACTTCCTTTAATTAGATTTGAAATAAATATTATTTTGCTGATTTTTTTCACATTTTTTTGAAATAGTTTCTTCAGTTTTAATGAAGTTTTTTAAATTTTATTTATTAGTGATACCAATTCACTTAATTTTACTATCCAGATTTGCAAGAAATTAAATGTATGTTCTTCTTAGAAAATGGATGTTGGAAATTTGATTGCATAAAAAAATTAAAAATCTAAAAATGAGTGAGAGGCCTTATAAGCGGCCTGTGATTGCTGTTAGTCCTAAAGGCCAAAGTGGTAGGCGCCGAGTGATTGCGGTTAGTCCTAAAATACAAGATCAGAAAAAATTTAAAGTGAAAAAACTAAAACCAGAAAGCATGGCGCCCACAGGAAATCCTTGGCCTATGAAGAAAATGCATGGCAGACACGGTAAGATATTACTTATATCTTCTTCAAATGTAGAATGTTAGATTATTATTCTTCAACATCATGTTTTTATTGCTGCTTATTATAAGCTGTGATTGGTCATACTGAACCATATTTTTCAAGATAGTACTGCAGTTTCATTCAACTTCTCTGTTTCTTTTTCGAGAATATTAGTTTTTTCTTTTATAACTTAGACTGTCCATGGCAAGTTGTTTTTGGTCTTGAAATTTCCTATGATCTGAACTTGATTTATATGAAAGGGATATCAACATGACAAGTTTATGTATATAATCTGTTGATAGTCACAACTTTACAGATTTCTCTGTACTAGACATAGTAAATAGATATTGCTGATATTGCCAATTACTGATATATTGTCTCTGATTATATTATCAATGTACATGTAATTGTACAGCTTTTTTCTCTTTGTTAATAAAAATCCACATAGACTTAAACAAGCCATAGTTTTTCACTCTAATTCACTCTGCTGTTTGATATTGTCTTTCTTCTTTGCACAATTTATATCGGGTGAAATTTTTTCAATTTTGTAATTCACAATTCTATATCTGAATACAAAATCCTTGTTGTTGTTTTTTTGTCAAGATATAATTAATCAATAAAAATAATTAACTGTCATAAATATATTAAATGTTTTCCTAGACAGCTTTACAAATACCTTCTTCTTGTGATGTGTATTTTATATTACTTTATACGTAAGAATGTAATTACCTTTATAGAGAATTACCTAGAACATGTATATTTCTTAGAATGAGATGAAAGAAGTTATTTTCATTCTGAAATTAAAGGTGTATCATATAGTATTAAATGGCACTGGTGTGTGAATTGTGTAAGATTTCATCAGCTGTTAAAGGATTAAATATTAGATTGAAAATATTCTGTTAAATTACATCCTTAATATATTATGTTGACATATGTTTTATATATAACTGAATCAAATTGATATATAACTGACAAAACAATGTAAATTTTCAGTACTGTTCTTTTACCAAGTTCTGAATTGTCAAGCTTAAATATTGGTTTCATGCCTTGTTATATCAACATTTATCAACAACAAATTTAATAAGAAAACTATTGTTAATATGTAGCATATATTTGTCTTGTTGGTCAGAATTACATAAAATTTCCTTGTTACATCTGATTAGCTGATTAAATGATTAATTTCAGTTCAGTAGTAATTTCTTTTTCAACTTATGAAGTAGAAAGCTGTATTAAAAATTAATGGATAATATTAGTAGTAAGAAATCATTAATAATAAATTTGTTCTAATTTAATTCATTATAGTGTATCTTGCATTCAAATGAAATTCAGCTGTTATTTTATTTTTTTTCATCACTATTGATATATATATATATATATGTCCTAAGAAAGTTTGCCTGGCCACCTGTTCAAATATAATGTTAGTATGATAATTACAAAGAGAAAAGAGTCAGATAGATAAAATTTGGTATATAGATTTAACATTTATAACATAGACACCTGTCAAATTTTGAGCTATATTCAATAAAAGGTTGTTCTGTACTTTCAGAAGCATGTAAATGCGATAACTCAAAAATGCAAGGAGCTTAAATATATCAAATTTAGTATGAAAGTTTTTTTTTTACACTACAGTTGTAACTTAGTGTTAAATTTTGGTTTTAATCAGTTGAAAAAGCTTGTATAAAACATAAATTAGATTTTTTAGACACTTTTAACTACATGCCAGGAATTGATCTTGAAAAGAATCACATGATGGATTTAATAAAATTGCTGAATTTAAACCAAAGATTCAATCGTATCGTGACTGTTGTACACTCTTTGCAAGACATTCTATGGGATAACACCTTTATTAGAGAGTATGCAGCAATGTTTTAGGGAAACCACTCTGTCTGATTTTCTGTTAGATGGTTGCATAAATTCATACCTGATCTATTAATAGCCTTCAAACAAAACTCGGGAAATATTATTTTATTAATTTAAAGTCCGGTCTGTGTTATTCTATATGACAGATTTTCATGGTATTGTGAATTTTGCAATTTCGTTTTTGAAGAAGGATCTTAGTTTCCCTTGAAAAAAAGGTTATTAGATGTTTTTGTTCATCTTTCTTGGATATAAAAATTTTACAACTTTAGCTATTCTATTAAGACCAAAGCAGGTGATGATTAAATGGTCAAGTTTGGGCAAATATAGTAGGTGTTGAAGATTTCCTATTTCAACTCTTGTAATCTTTTCAGCATTTGTTATGTAACTAGCAGTTTGATATTAAGTAATGAAATGATTGATCTTGGTATCAGGTTTTTTTTTTTTTTTTTTTTTTGTCTAGACCAAAGAATTTTTGATAGATTTTTATATATAGCAATTGATAACTGTACTTTTCTGATAAGATTAGTTCACCAGATTGAAGTAACTCAGAATGAATAATTTTGATGATATCTTACGAAACATTCATCAATAATTTTCAAGGCTGCATTCCAGTTTTTTATGATAAGCTTTGCATTTTCACTTGATTCTTTTCTTTTTGTTGAACATTGTTATATAAAATCCACTTCTCATTGCCTGTTGCCACACAATTCTGAAAAGGCTATATATTGTAATATGCAAGGAGAGAAGCTCGGAAAAGTATACAAAATTTTTAAATGGCAAAACATGGTCAAATTATCAATGTTCAGCTTTTCTCAATTTTTACAGTTGTTATTCTAGGATTCCCCACCCCCACTAAAGCACGGTATTGTCAACAATGTTGGAAGACTGGCCAATGTAAATCACTGTTCTGAAACAGTATACAGAGCAAGAATATAGTCTAAATAAACAAATGTTGTTGTTTTTCAGTTGTAATGCCTTTCTTAAATTCGAAATGTATTATAAGTCAAAAATTAACCTTTTCACTGTCCATATTTAAAAAAATATCATACTAAAAAATTAGCCTATTTTATGACTATTCAACACTATAGAGATAAAAGACATTCTATCTCTGAAAATAAACTATCAGCATTTCTATATAAATTATACTTTGTAACCATTTATAAGAATTGGAAACAAACTTTTGCAATGTTCTGGTAACTTTCTTCTTTGGTAATTCATTTTATTTTTATTCTGATGAATTAGTGAATTAAATTTTTAATATTGATAAAGTAATAAAGAGATTGCAGTTTGAAGCAGTTGACAGTCATCAAATTATGAAGTTTCATTTTATTAAGTACCAAATTAACTGAATTAATTTGGTACTTAATTAATGTTTTATAAATAACATTTATTCACTTATTATATGTATTTTTCATATTTTTTCTAGGTGAACAGCTTACGTATGATCCTCAATTCAAAGGTCCTGTAAAATCAAGGTAATTTTATTAAAATGAATTAATTATAAAAATAAATATCTTACAATTCTTAGCTTTCTATATAAGTTTATGTAGAAAATTTTCTCCATTTTAAGAGGCAATAAGATCTAGAATATAAGCCCATAAATTTCTTTATTTTTACATTAGATATATTTTATTAACATTGAAATTAGACCATTTGACAATAATTGAGCAATTAAGATTCTTGATTGGTTCTAGTTTTGAAAGTATATATATATGTTTTAGTATGATGCCTAGCGTAATTTAGTAAAATTGAGTGTGGTTCGAAAAACCCTATATATTTGAGTATTTTAAGATAATAATATTTAGTCAAGGTGGTACAAATCTGTTTTTGTAATCTTAATTTCAAATTCACCTGTTCGATTAAAAGAGTGGTTCCTTTGTAATCAAATTCTTACAGTTAAAGTTTTTGTTGTTCATATCTGTACAATAATCAGGTATCATTTGAAGGATTTCAGCTTGTATTTATAAATTGTTTTGGAATGTATTTTAATTTTTCTGTGGAAAATTGAATTAATTTCAATTCAATGTGCAACAGACTATTTGTGAAAAAATGCAGCACAGTATTTTTTTTTTTTTTTTTTTGTTGTTGTTAAAGCAGCAGTATTTCAGAATGTATTATTTTACAGTCTGTTGCTTAAGTAAGTTATGCCAATTAATGATCTTCTTGTAATAATCATGCTTTAAAAAAAAGAATACATAATTTTGAAAAAAAAAAAAGATAAAAGTAATTATAATACCATTAGGTGACATATCTTGGTATTTATTAACGGTGAAAGAGCCAAAACTCGGCAAATGTAACACCAAAATTCACCAACTTATGAGCATACTTCTAAATTATGAGAAGAAAACAAGCATCTGTTTATGCTAGAAAATCATTATATTTTTGTCATCAAAATTATCTCCAATCCTTCACCATTAATTACTAACTACCCATATCTTTGCTGTTTGGAATTTTCATAGACTTTAAAAAATACAGGACAAAGTTGTAACTATTTAGTTATAAACTACAGGACATATAAATAAAAAAAAAATCTAATGGAACAGTATGTACAGTATAAGATTTATGCCATAAAAATGCAAAACACTATTGTTGAGGAGATTTAACTTAATGTTCTTAGAATGATTTTTTGAAAACTATGATAAATACAACATATTTTTTTATTAAAAAATGCATAAAAACTTAATGGATGATTTATAATTATTATTCATTCTCTTTAGATTAATTATTATTTCATTATATTAGTATGAAAGATTAAAATAAAATTTTTGCCGCATGAATTTCTTCAAGTTATGTAAATATACTAGCTGTTAAAAGTTATGCTAAAGTAAAATAAAAAATTGTTTAAACTAATTTCTGTATTCTTAATTCCAATAAGAATGAAAATAATTGTTATAAAATAAGAGAAAAAAAAAGCATTTGCTCCAGCATTTTAGTCAGATTCTATAATTTCTATTGTTTGCATATTAATAGCTTTATTAATTAATTCCCTTTATTTGATTAAACTGTATGAAGCAAATATAACAAAACTTTTTTTCTTTTTTTTATCATGATATGTTTAGAACTTGTTCCCTTCCTGTAATATTTTCTCATATAAATTGTAGTTTTAAAATTAAAATTGGAGCATTTGTGAATATTTAGGATCCTCGGGTTTGTCGTCAAGCAAATGAAAAATATTGTGAAGATGGTTGCATTGTATATATATATATATATATATATATATATATAAAGGAGCTCACAATTCTTAGCATAATCTGAAAGTCACCAAGTAAATTGTAGATCACAAATATCAAAATTAATTTTGTTTAATAATTTAGTGATGATTAAGAATATCTTTTAGGATGAAACACCTTTATCGTATATGAATCTGTATGTAACATTCTGCTTTCTCTGATAAAATTATTAAAAAAATGTTTAGGATTATTCTTAAAAAGAAATGTATTGATTGAGTAGTTGAATTTGATTATTAAGTGTTTGGTTTATTATTAGCATTAACTGCATATGTTAATGTAGCTATAAGCTATTTCATTTAATTAATTTCTAATATGCTTTTTATTTTTTAAACAGAAGCAGGATATTAAAATTTTGCATGCATTTTCTAGATTTCAGTAAATAAACTTTCAATTGTTTTGTGTTATATATTTGACAAATTATTATTCCTTGACTAGAATTCTGTTATTGGTGTGAAACCTTTAACATTTAATTTAATTTACAAATGATCATTTTATATTACCATTATTTTAAATTCATTAATATTTCAGAAAATAAAATATTGAAACAAAATTATTTTCATGGAAATCCTTTTATTTTATTTTATTTTTAAAAAATGTCTACAAGTTTGAATTTTAAAATTTATTTCTCCTTATTTACAGGAGTTGTACGGATATTTTGTGTCTATTCTTATTTGTTTCTTTCATTGCTGGATGGGGTGTTGTTGCATTTTTTGGTATGTTCATTTAAAATATTTGTTACTTTCTAGCATTGAAGATAATTTCTAGTTTAATTTTAGTTGTTTATTTCAATAATTTTGTATTACTTTTTGGTATTGTGTTAGTGAACTATAAAAGACACTTAAAACTGTATGATGTAATATAAAAATTAATTATAAAAACATAAAATTATATAAAGTAAACTATGAGAATTGCATTAAAGATATTAATTTTTTTGTTGCCTATTAGTTGTGATATTTGATGATTTTTATATATATTGCTTACATATATTAATATACAAATAACTAATTTTTTTATGAAATTCCAAAAATTAATTTAATGCATATCATTTTTTATTATATTTATTTGAATATATTGTATTTATCTACATAATATTTATTTATGCTCTTTATATTTAATCAGGAACAAATTCATTTACATTGCATGCTAGTCAAGTTCTATAGGAATTTTTGGTTATTTTTGACTTTGGATAAATTATTTAGATATAATTTCATATCTATAATTCCGTCAAACTGTCTATTACGAAAGAATGTGTTATTTTAATTGTCTTATTAAGTTCTATTTATTGTCTGGAAACATATCTATAGTAACAAAATGTAAATATAAATTTCTAATTCATCTTGTGTTCTAAATTTCATCATATTGTAACTTCACTTTTTTTATTTGTCTTATAAATTGCATAGATTATTAAGCAGAATTTTCTTCAATAATGGAAAAAAAAAATTCTTCAGTTCTTCCAACAATGAAATGAAATCATGCTCTTCAGTATTTGATGAAACAATGAAAACAGTTTGAATTTCAGACAACAGTGTAATATATTTTTGAGAATAAGCAGAAATATATATATATATAATATAATATTTAAGAAATTACCAAGTTATAGGAAAAATTTGCAAGGCTATTAAACTAGTATCATCAAAAAAATAATTTTTGAGAAGTTATAATGGAGAAATGCAGAAATTCAGCTTAGTTTTTAATTAATTAAAATTTTAAAAAATCACTCTGAGGTTCTTATTTACACCCTTCAAGGTGTATATATGCTAAATTTGGTAGCTTTTTCAAACTATCTATCCTATAGAGTGGCTGCATGCATGCGTGCGCGCACATACACACACACCTTTATTATTAGTATAGGTAAAATTACTATTTACCTGTGTTTAAAAAAGGTGCTGAACTAGTATTTGACTATTGATATCTATGTTAATTTTA
The DNA here is from genome assembly GCA_026543865.1 of Argiope aurantia. Taxonomy (NCBI): domain Eukaryota; kingdom Metazoa; phylum Arthropoda; class Arachnida; order Araneae; family Araneidae; genus Argiope; species Argiope aurantia. The sequence continues at coordinate 91,877 of JAPMOR010087084.1, forward strand.
TTAAATAAATTGCTTAATAGCTTTCAGTAAAACTAAAAGGAACTATAGTTGTATATTTAATCATAAAATGGCAAATGAATTATTTTCTGTCTTCACTTTTTCAATGTAATTTTACAAATCTTGTATGCAGATAACAAAGAAACATATTGTTCTGCAATACATGTTTTCCTTCAAAAATTTGTCAAAATTTAACAACATTTAAACAAAAGTGATGATATGCATTGAACATAAAATGAAAAAAAATATTAAACAATAAAAACATATTTTAAAGTCTACTAATGTGATGTAGATTAAATCCTTGGTTTTTAATTTGTGTTTTAAATCTAAAATTGGTAAATTTGAATATCATATTAGTAATTATGCCTATGAAATTTATTCTTTATAGCTAGTTAATTTATTAAATTACATTTATCATATATATATTTTTTTAATTTCCACTATTGTTGTAGTCAAAGTATATAACAAGACAGTTTTGTAATAACTATAAAAAAATTTAATGAAGATTTTTGGTAAAAGTTCAAGCAAGATTTTGAGTAAAAATTCAAGCAATATTTTGAGTAGTTCTCCAAGTAGTAGCTTCCATTTTATGGTCCTGAGTCCAAAAAATAAATATTTGCCATTATATCTGTCTCTGTGTATGCATAATTACTAAAAATGGTTTGAATTCAATAGATGAAATTTAGTGAATGAATTTTACGTGAAATTTTTAGATTTCTATTAAATTTTAGACTAAATCCATTCAGAGTATAAGTGCACTGTCCAAGTATTTATGAATACGATAACTTAGAAACTTAACTAGCTAAATTAATAAAATATGGCATACAGGGTAAGCATCACATGATTCATATCTGATTTGAGCTGGGGGTGAGGAAGGGATAACACATTGATTAGAATTAAAGCTCACTCCCACTATTTAAAGAATAGATCATATGCTCTCGTTTCAATTGCAGAAACAATTGATTGGGTTTGTCCAGGTATAATATTCTTTCCTTCCAAAAGAAATCTTTATATGTGTATATATATAACCAACTTAGTAAAAAAAGGAATAAAAATAGAATCAAAAGTACAATAAAAAAAAAGAATCTGGCCTGAAGACTTTCTCAAGGGTCACCCTCAGGCAGGGATTCAAAACAAGGAATTACAATAACATAATATATAGTTTATATTATATTACTGTAATTTTCACTTAAATCGGAGGTTGTATTTTTTTGTAATTTATTGTTTTATATCTGTAAAAAATAGTGTATATCTTATACCTCAATTTCAGGGGATTTTGGGGTCACGAAAGGTCAATATTTTTGGACAAAAAGTCAGACCCCTCACAGAAAAAATCCCTTGTTTTGAATCCCTGCCTGAGGGTGACCCTTGATAAAGTCTTCAGGCTGGATTCTTTTTTTATTTTTTATTTTGATTATACTTTTTTATTTTATTTTTTCTTTTTTTACTAAGTTGTTTATGTTCATCAATGTTTTAGTAATAGCAGCATTAGCACTCTCTAAATACAATTGTGCTTTTTTAGTTTGATTCAGAAATAATTTTGGTTATTTTAGATTGTTTCAGAAATAATTTTTAATTGGAATATATATATACTTTTATTTAAAATAATAAACACAAGAGAAAATTAAAATTTTATTTTATTTTTAAATTTAAAGTGTTAATTTCATTAATCTTAGTTGCTTTATAATAGATATTATTTCCTTTTTTTGCATTCATTTCAGCTGAACTACTTTATTTATTTGGTTCCTAATTTTTAAAAATTCTTTCAAGTACTACTTTTTTCATTGTTATTTATTTTTGTTTCAGCTTTCAGAGAAGGAGACCCAAAAGTTTTGGTATACCCAACAGATTCTGCTGGCAACATTTGTGGCATTGGAGAGTTAGAGTAAGACAGAATTTCTGTTAATGATTCAGGATTATGTTGAATATCACTGAAATGCTAGTTGTTTCAATTTTTTTCATGAAAACATTAGAAAAGTTACAGGTTTTGTCTGAAATTATTTTGTATTCTCTATTGTCATAAAAATTTGTTTGTGCATTTTTTTATTAACTTAGATATATATTTTGTCAGAAAAATGTAATTACTTAAAATGTTACTTCTTTGTCAGTTTTAATAGTTTTAAAATGTGTAAAAATTTATCAAATATATATAGTAGATCCTAAAACTGCCAAAAGATTATATATTTTGTTGGATAATGTTGCTGTATTCATTTGATTTACATTATAATTACTATGAAAGTAATGAAGTTCTATTTTCTAAAAAAATACAGCATGAGAATCTTTTTATTCTGGATTTCTAAACAAAACAATATAAAGAAACATCAATTTAAAAGAAATTTGAGTCACCTGATATTTAAAATATTCTACGTAACTTATCTTTTATTAGATTTTTCTCTTTTAAGGTTTCTCTCAGATTTTCTTCATTTTAATGGATTATTATGTTTAATTAATGTTGTATTTTTTGACTTTTTATTATTATGCATACTTTTTTTCAAACATTTATTGCATTTGAATAATAAGAATGTTATGTTATAAATTTTTTTGCAATTTTTTAAAAATATATTATTGTGTTCAAGAATGAATTATGTCTACTATTTATGAACACACTTTTCATAAATTCCGTAATGAAATGAAGGTTTTAATTTTCTTTTGAATAAAATTTAGATTTTATATATCATATTAACAGACTAAAAAATCAAAACTGTTCCAAAAACTTTTATAAGGTCTAAGTTACTTTTAGCTTTTTCCTTTGCCACTTGAAAAGCACCATTTAATTTTTATTTGACATTTTTATCCATACAATAATGTACATTTTGATTTTAGAAACAAGCCATATCTATTTTTCTTTGATCTGTTGAAGTGTGCCAAGCCTAGTGTAGTCTTCACTGGTTGTCTTACCCCTCAGGTAATTATTTTTTCACCCATGAATTTAAACTTAATTAAATAATATCCATATGTATTGAATTAAATACCATAATTTATTGTTATTTGATTGATTCAATTCTGAAATATGTTAAAGAAAACAAAACAAGCAAAAAAAACCCCCCATGATTTTTCATTAAAAAGATATAAATAAAACACACATTTTCTTTTATTTGTCCTAATTTGAAATTATATAATAATGAAAAAAATTATTTGGTTTTTAAGAAATTCTTTTATACCTTTTAGAGGTAATTTGACTAGATTATTATATGTATATTGATTTTATAATAAAGACATCCTAAGTTTGAAAGTTAATGGATTATTAAATATTCTAATGAAAATCTATTATGAAATTACATTAAACTAAATTTGACATTTAATTTTATCATGATCTTTAGAATGTTCTATTTTAAAAGATAAAAGCATATGAAAATATTTATATAAAACTTACCATAAATTAAATAATAAATTGAAATACATTTGTTATTACATGAACAGCAGTTATAAAGCATGTAAAAAAATATATATATATACTTGAAAGGTCTTCCCATTTGAAATTTTTAAATACAAATTTTTTAGCTTTTATATTGTAAGAAAGCAAAATAATGCTGGTGTTAAATTTGCTTGCTTGGAAATGAGCTAAAGTGCAAAATGGAAAATTTAATTAAAATTTATTAAATTGTTTTATACCTATTGTACCTTAAAAAACATAGACTTGATATATTTTGACATTTTTTCATGTAGTTACATACAATTATCCAATTTTTTCATATAGTTATAGAATGTATTGGAATAAATATGAATGGAATGAGTAAACATTTTCTAAAAATATAAATTGCTATTGACCAAAAATATGTTGTCATTGATGAAAAGTTTAATTAGGATCTTTCATGGTAATAACTGTTGATAATATTACTTAGAAGAAAATTAATTGTAAGCTTTAGAATTCAAGGGATCTGTGATTCCATATAAGTGAATCTGATTTAGTTAAATATGATGAGGGTCAATTTTGCCAAATTTTCTATCTTAGAAATTTGGAGGAAATATTATTAGCTCAGTTGCAGCTTTATCAATTACCTTATGATTCCTTATAATAATTATTTATTATCTTTCTCACTATCTTACTGTATTCAAAATTATGGATATAGGATGGAAATATATTTCAAATAGACTGAAACACTTATTTTCTGCTTTTATGCATTTCAAGTTGTGAGTTAATATATGTGTGCATTTAATATACATGAAATTGATTTTTAGGTCTGTGTTGAAAAATGTCCCAATGAAACATTTTATGCAAATGAAAATTTACCAAATGCAGCAGAAATAAAATCAAAACTGATCTGCAAATATGATGTGAAAAAGGAAGAAAAAGTAAGTAAAGTTGCTATATTGATTCTTAATAAATAATGTAGTTTATTTATTTTATTTGTTTATTATTATAATTATTGCTCCCTGTGTTTAAAGTTTATTTACAATTTAAAATACTTGTTTGTTTGATAAAGAGAATTTTAAGACTTGATTTATCTTGTTCTTCTTTTCTTTTCTTCCTTTTTTTTTCTGCTTCTCAGTCTTTTAAAATTAGTTAAAAAATGTTTCTTTTCTTAATCTTTGTTGTCTTATAGCTTTATTAGAATGGAAAATGTCTTTTAGTTAGTTTCTTTAATTTTTCATTCTTTTGAATGTGGAATTTGTGTATAATGTTTTTGTCTTGCTCTGGGTTCATGATATTTAGGATAACATTAAAACATTTTAATCGGCCAGACAAGTGAATACATTTTAATGTGCCTTGTACTGACGCCATGGCTTAACATCAATTCAGAAAAAAGAAGAAAAAAAATTATTAGATTTTAATAAATTTCTTAAAATAAAATTTCAGTAGGAAAAAATAAATAAATAAAAAATGTATGCATAGAATAGTTTTATCTCTTTACTAAATTATTATTTTTTTTTTTTTTTTTTTTTGCATAAAATTATTTTGAATTTCATATGGTTATTGTAGCTATTCTTTTCATTATATACATTCTTAATAATGTAAAAATTCCTTAGAAAATATATATTTGCAATTAAATTTTAACATCTGAGAATATTTTAAAACGTTCCTTTTACACTTTTTAGAAATTATTAATTTTTGTGCATTTCTTAGATGAAAGTATTGTCGCTGTTAAATCAATACATTTTATATATATACTTATAATAAAGCTCAATGTGTGTTGGCACTGTACAGGGCAGACCGTTTGTACTACAAGTACTAAATTTGGCACATGTATACCTTGGAGGTTGAGAATCTGCACCTTGGAGAGATTTTGTTGAATTTTTATTTAGAATTTTAATTAATTCAAAATTAAGCGAAATTTCGGCGTTTTTCCGCTATAACTTCCAAAAATATTACGGCACAAAATTGATTTTTGCATAATATTGAAGATCAAAAAATTATCTTTGTAATAGTTCTAATGTTTTAACCAACAAATTAAATTTCTATTTTTAATGAATTTTTAAAATATAATTTAATTATATTTTCCAACAACTTATTTTGCATAAAATAAAAATAAAATTTAACTTGCCTGAGCACATTAGCATAAAAATTATCTAATTATTAGCTTTTATCAACATGTTGCCATCATATTGACAAAAGCTAAAATAAAAATAAATCAACTGTTATTGCAAATTAAATATATAAAGATGTGATTTTCAGCACGTGTGTGTATGAAATGAAATAAATATGAAATAGAATATTTTCTAAAAAGTAAATGCAAAGAAAAGATTTCTATGATCTTTTGCAATATCTATATTATAAATTCAATAAATCAGTTTTATTGAAGGTAAACATGGTCCTCTTATTTAAGATAACATATATCCTTTCAATTCAATGCTCAACAGCTAATTTATAAACCTTCGATAATAGAAAATACATGTAGTAAAATGGTTTGAATGAAGTAAATAATTAAATTATATGTAACTAGAATCTATAAATATTCTGATAAATTATGAATGTTTAACTTTTATTTAGATCCTCTGCTCTGTGAATCACATTTAACAAAATATTCTTGAGACACCAATATTTTAAATAAAATGAGTTGCACTCCAATAAACTAAATGAATCTCTAAAACTGACTGATTTATAAATATTTGAATATCATCATTCAATAAAAACTTGCGACTTTAGACCACTTCATCGACCTTCTCAAGGATGATACCCGAATCAACGTCCAGGTCTCTCAAGTCTGATTGGACTTGGGTGATAAAAATGTTGATTGTTCTAAACTATTGTAGTCAAAACTTCATAAATCGATCATATTTGATTGCAAAAGATAATAATATTGATTTACTTATTTAAAAGTTGCATTGTCAAGAATATTTTGCAGAATATGATTCTTTTAAGACCAAAGGACTGTATAGAATTTCGATTTCATAATTTTTTAAAGTTTATTTTTAGACAAAAAAAATATTATATATATTTAATGTTATTTAAATCCTTTTGAAAGTAAAACTAAACACTGAATTTTATGATGAATCTGAGAAATTTTTGTAGAATAATTCTTAAGATACTGCATAAATTATGAAAATTATTCTGTAATGCACATAAGACTTAAATGCTGAACGATTCTGTTTTCAGTACTCATATTTAAAAAAATGCATAGTTTTAGTAAAAATTGTTTTTTTTAATTAATTGCAGTTTAAACATTTCCACTTTAATTCAAAGTTGAAATTTTACGGACTCTAACAGAAAATTAGAGAGTTGCATTGTGGCTTAAGACCATTTTAATAGTATGAGTAAATTATATGACTATCAAAATTTGAAACTTAAAATATTTTGAAGAAGAAGCAATTAAAGACACTTAAAATATTATGTAGCTTGAAAGTTTAACGGGCATTAAGATCAGCAAACCAGCTGGTTGCCAAAGGTGGCTAGTCATAAATAAGAAAAAATCAACTGCATACAGACTTGTAAAATAGGGTACAACAGCAAAGCGTGAATAGTTTACATCTAAATGATCTATAAAGATGCAGCTGTTACATTGGTCAGTGCCTTTTGAGATAATTTTACTATCATACATTTCATAATTCGTGATATGCTCATTATCTGAATCATGACAAATAACGTTGAGAGGAAGAATGATACTGGGAGAAAATGAGTAGATCGAGAAAAAAAAAAAAAGGAAATATTATAGAGGGAAAGTACAGACGAAAATATGTATGCACACAGATGAATAAAATTACAAATATGTATTTTATTGCACATATCTTTGGAAATTGCCAAGAATGACACTTAGTTCATATATTTGTGTGTATATATATATATATATATATATATATATATATATATATTACAATAAATAGATTTCTTGAATTTTACGCTCTGTTTAACTTATATATAATACCAGGAGAGAGAGAATATAATTTTATTTTTTCAATTTAATTTTTGGCTTGTATATATATATTATAAACCACACACAGAAAAATATAAAATTTTGATGTAACATTTGGAACCACAAAGGAATTACTGTATTTTGTATCATAAGGCAATTGACATTAGATATGGCTAACTAATGCAAGAACTTTATATTAATAATATGTTTTGGCAAATTTGACTGTCAGTGTGTTGATAAAATAGTAACAAGTTTTTTTATATTAATTTTCCTTTTAGCTTTGACTGTTTTTCACTGCATTTTTTTTTTTTATGTTACAAACGTTAGTTGTTACTGTTTCAGACTAAATTCATTGAAGTATGTTATTATTTTTTTTATTGGAGTCAAATTTCAGTGCTATTTAATGACGAAAATGACAACCAATAAAGAAATTCCTTTAGTTACGATACAACTAATTATAAAATAGAGAGATGAAGGTAAAAGTCTTCGTGATATTGGTAAAACCATTTTCTAGTGTACAAAGAGTTATTCAAAACTATCTTGACACTGGTAGTCTTACTGTAAAATCAAGATGTGGGAGACCGAAGAAGCTAATGCAGAGAGAAGAAGGAAAAATTCTTTTATGAATTAAACAAAATCCTAAACTTTCTGCTGCAAGCATTGCAAAAGACATCTTTTTAACTAGCAACAAGGAAATTTCTCCTGAAACTGTACGAAAAGTGCTGGAAAAATGTAATTTGGTCAGATGAAAGTAAATTTACAATATTTAAAGTTAATGGCCACCCTATTGTATGGAGAAAACCAGGAACAGAACTGAATCTGAGAAATTTAAATCCAACTCTCAAATATGGAGCTGGCGGTGTGATGGTATGGGGGTGTATGTCGTCGAAAGGAGTTGGAAATTTGCACATTATTGATAAAGTCATGGATAAGTATGTTTATCTGGATATTCTGAAGAAAAATCTACGAGACAGTGCCTGAAATTTAAACCTTTCTAATACCTTTATTTTCCAACAAGACAACAACCCGAAACATACAACTAAAATTGTGAAGGAATATCTCCTCTATCACACAAACTGGAAAAACGAATTCGGAACACAATATTACATCGCGAAATGAGCTAATTAGTAAATTGCAGGAAGAATGGGCGAAATTTACCTCGGATGACACTGAAAAACTAGTTCAGTCAATGCCCAGATGTCTGCAAGCTGTTTTGAAGAATAAAGGATATGCTACAAAGTATTGAAGTAATGTATAAAACTTTTATATATATATATATATATATATATAGATAGATAGATAGATATATATTGAAAGTGTAAACAGACTTTATTGTTTGGAATTTCTGAGTTTTTTTTTTGACAAAATATATTTTTGTAAAAATGTAAAAAGTCTTACACTTATATTATTTACTTTTTATTTAATCTTACAATTGTAGCTAATAGAAGTAAAAAATACAATGATTAAAATACATTTTTCTATGCTTTAAGTGTTTTTTTAAGTTTAAAATTTAGTCTGTACGCAGACTTTTGTGACTAACTGTATATAGGGAGAGTGACTATATATATATATACTCTCCCTATATATATATCTTGTTCAAATTTTCAATCAATAATAAAATAGTTTTTATTCATCCACTCAAGTTCAAATATATATTTTAAAACTTGTAGTGGATGGCACTTGATGTTGATACAGTTGTTTTTTTTTTTTTTCAAATATTAATTGAATTTTTTCTGTAATTTCTATTTGGTCACCAAAGTCGCCAAATTCATCGCCAACTCACCAAATTTTTAATACTTTATTTTCTATTTATATTCTGAAAGAAGTTTCACTTTTCCTAGCAAATTTATATTAATTTTAATCATTTAATAAAAAGTAACTAAAATAAAATTTAAAAAAATTGTTGACCTATGTAGGAGTTGACTTAAAAAATATTTTTTTATATAACTTGTTTTTTTGTTTACATCATTAAGTTTACATTAAGTAACTCACATCAATAAATTTACATTTAAGTTTTTGAACATGTTAACATCACTCTTGAACATCAATCTATCTTTGATGCTACCATGTTGTTTTCTTGTAATTTCTCTCTCTAAATACTTTCATTTCTAGATGTGATTACTAATGATATGTTTTTTTTTTTTTTTTTGCAAACAATATTTTAAATTAGCATTTTTATTTATGTTTTTCAAAGAAATCAAAAATGACAGACAAATTTGGCTAGATCTGATTTAGTTTTCTAATAAATTAATCATTTTTAAATAAATTATTGATTAAACATTCATATTTATTGTACACTAATCATCTTTTATTAGTTCACAATTGTTTATGTGGAATATGGTTTATTTTGTTTAATTTCAGTTAAATCTCTTACTCGTAATGTGGTGTTCATAATTTTCTCAACAAAATATTTTTAAGTATCAAATTGCGATGATATTGAAATCATGCTTTTAAAAATTTTAATAGCTTTACTTATTTTCTGTTTGTGTATATGAATCTTCCTAATAGAGTTAAATCCTTTGATATCATATAACATTTAAATGTCTCAATATTCTGTTTCAAAGTTATAAATTATCTGTTGATGCAATACAATTTCAATTTCTGATATCTTTTATAAACTGTGCAGATAATAAGCAGAATCCTTCTTCTTTAGATTTCAGTAATGGTTCACATAATTTAATATATGATGAAACAATGAAAGCAATTTATATTTTATTGCAGAATAAGATTTATTGTTGAAAGTTGTATAAAAAACTATTTAAAATATTGCAAACATCAATATAGAATTACAAGACAACTTAATAAAAATCATTAAAATTAAAAAATTTTAATTGGGCATAAAAATTATTCTCATGTTGCAATATTTTGGAATCATAATAAAAAAGCTCTAAAATTTAGCTTAATTTTTACTTAATTAAAATTGTAATTAATTTTTTTTAAAAATTGTCTTGACGTATATATTCCTACCTTGTGAGGTATATCATTTCCAAATTTAGTAACTGTAGATGTTATTATCTGCTCCTTAGTGCACTGATATGAACACATACTTATACACACAAACAATTCCTTTTATAAGTGTAGGTAGAAATGGCTAGAAAAAAAGTTTGTTGTTAGTGTAAAATAGGCATTTACTTAATTAAGGTAACTAGTCATTGAATTAATATTCATAACATGGTGATTGACAAATTTAAAATTTTTTTTATGTACATCTCATAATTTCTTTTGCTTAATGTAATTATTTAATGTTCCGTTTTAGTTTAATTCATTTTCCTTCAATTAGTAGTCATTAATTTCAATACATTGTCAGTTACTACTCATATTAATTCATTCTATAAATTTAAATTTGCAAACTCAACAATCAAATTAACTTTGTCATATGTAGTGCACGGAGTATCTGGGCATTCCATTGGTTTGCATAATTCACAAAAATGCTATTTTTTTCTTGTTTTCTTAACTGATATAACTGAAGTTTCACTTATGATATAATGAGTTTGTCTTAGAAATCAATAATCTTAACATATAATTTATTTTCTTTTTAAATATATGGAAAAATTCTTATATATATATGTAATGATATTTTAATTAATTTCCAAGATTTCATCTTAATTTAACCCATAGTAACTTCATTCTAAAATATTCTCTTATTTCGTGATCCAATTCCACTTTCGGTTTAATTAATCCCTTTGTAAAAATAATGCGCCATCAGTACTACATATTAAATGAAAGTGATACTTTTATCCTTCAAAAGGCGTCAAAGGTCACACGTGTATTGAATTGGCACCTGGCCTGAAATCCAATGTTATATAAGGCTAGATGTCATTTGTTTGGCCCTTTTTTGTCCCCTTTTCTTACTTCTGTGTGTGCCGTGCTGCGTTTTCTTGTATATAATCATGCCTGCCACTCGGAATAGAATAAAATGTAATTAAAAATACCAAGTCTCTTGACTGTTTCGAACCTGCATTCTACTTCAATCAAAATATGTTATATATATTGTACCTTAATGTGTATAATATGTGAAAGTTAATATATTAGTTTTACATCAGTTTGAAACTTGATGTGTTTAAAATGTTTTATTATTATTAATATTACTATTTTTAAATTTGGAATTTGAGGGGGAGAAAAAACTGCTGTTCTTTTATCCTCCTCATTTTTATCCGATTGAAATTTCAAAATATTACTTTTAGGATTTTGAAGTTATCTTTTTTATATTATCATAGGATTTGAAAACTCTGTTGAATGAAGGACATTGTGCTAAGCTGTACTTAAAGAGCTCTCCTTGTAAGTTCATGCTTTTTTTTGTGTTAATTTTGTTGAAATTTAAATTTGAGAGCATTTCTTAAATTAAAGAAAAGATAATCTATATAAAGAATTAAAGAAATATAAACTATAAAAAGAATTAAAGAAATATAAGTTATATAATAATATAATTTCTAATATAAAATGGGCTAAAGAAGAAAATAAAACCATTGATATAAATTTGGATCAAATTATATAAGTTCTTTAATGTGAATTCACAAAATTAATAGTATTGACAGTTTTTTTTTAATTGATGGCAAATACATTTCTAAGTGCTTGAAATAGAATTTTTTTTCCTTTTGATATATCTAAAATCAATATAATTTTGTAAAATTAATGTATTGAAAAATAAAACAATTCTATTTTTTAATAACACAAAAAATAAAAGAAAATTCTATAATTGTGATATTAATTGGAATAATTTTTTGCTGACTGAAATTAGAAATTTTTTACCATATTTTTATACTGTATCTGTTAGATTTTGGAGATAATGTATTTTCTTGTAACTGTGACTTTGAAATGTTTTTTCTTTCTTACTTGCTTACCTACCAGTGAGGTCTCCGAAATTTATAGAAGGGGTACCTTATGCCTCAAAGGTTAAAGATGTCTGTGAGTAGCTTAAGTCAAAAGCCTATAAATATAATCGCATGGATTTTGAGCGATTGTTTTCCTGCATGATTGCACATATTTTAGTTTGGAAATTCCAGTTGACTTATTTTTTTTATGATTGAAATTTCTTTGTTTTTACTGTAATTTTATTACATAATCTTTTTTTATTTTGCTAAAATGGTTAAAAAATTGATTTTATAGAATTATATATAATATTATTTAATATCAAATAATAGAATAGCATCCTTTTTTTAAAACTTTTTTTTAGTATTTTCTAAGGAAGTTTAAAGAATTGTTTTGATTTTGCATGCTAGTTTGTATTAATTGCATGAAATTGGTATATCTTGTCAATTTAATTTTTCTATAATTTATATATTTCTCTTTTTTTAAAGCTTATTGAATTATATATATCTTAATGTCTTTTTATTTTTTTAAGTAAATATGAAATTAGGAATTTTTAATTGGAAATGAACTATGATTTAAAAATAATATTGTGGAAATATTTGATAGCAAAGCACAAAATTACAAATACTATATTAAAATTCTTTCATATCTGTATAAAAAAATGAAATTGATTGAAGATAATCATGTACAGTTTAGAGAGTAGTTTGTAATTATTGAAATAAAACACACTATTTATATGTATTGTACTCTAATAATTTATTTCTTTTAGAGAAATTATAATATATAAGCATATGCTGTGCCTTTTCTTCCTTGTATAATTTTTTCTTATTATTAATGATTTCTTTAAAGAATTTAGAGTTTGCTAACAATACATTAATTAATTAAAAATGTAATTCTTTTCAAATAGAACATGCAAATTTTCTAATATCAGTTTTGCCATGGTTATTAAAAGTATAGATTAAAAAAGGCTGTATAGTTTTATATTATTTCAAATTTTGTTCTTGTGATTAATTATTTTAATTATAATAATGTTTCCCATTGATTCAGTTTGCTGATATGCCATTTACATGATTTCAGTGCTTGGACGCTGCATTCCAGAATTGTTTGGGATTCGCACAGATGGTGATGTCATTAGGAATTATAAGGATGAAGTTGTTAAAATTGATAATGATGAATTGACTGTAGAGGCAGTAAAAAATGCTACAAAGTAAGATTTGTTTTTGCATAACATTTCCTTTATTTTAAAATTGATTCTTGAGTGAAATCTGTTTAATTTAAGGTCTATTTGTATTTATCTCTTGTTTTTTTTAAAAATACATATTACTTTTCTTTTATCCCTTTAAATTCTTTTTTAAAGATTAAGTAATTTGAAAAAAAAAATCATGTTCTTTTAATTTTTTAATACTAATAACTGATATTTTTGATTTGAAATTTAATCAGATCAGTTCATATTTACTTGACACACATCATATTCTTCGTGATAATTTAGTTTTGAATTTCTTGGTGTAGTTTCTAAATTAAAATTGTGTGATATAGATGTATGATAGATATAGAAGATATAGAAAACGTGATAGCTTTGTGTGATATATGGGATTGTGTAGGAATCTGTATTTATCATGTGCATGTAGAGCACATCAATTTATTCCCTTTGTTACCTATATTAAGTAGATTCCTTATAGGAAAACTAGGATTTTGAAAAAAATTTTGTAAGGTCCCTTAAAAATTGATGAGGGTCTTTAGAACCCAAAACTATCCCAAGTTATATATATTTAAGCAAAACCCTAAGGTAAACTGGATTAAAGAAGAAAAGTGCTTAAAACATTTATAAAGAAAATGAATAACAAATATAAAACACCTGAGAAATGATTGCACAAAATGCTGCAATTCGAGATGTTCAAATCAGCAAATTAATGTGTTGCTTGCCATATTTCACAGTTATGTAATATGTATGTGGGATGTTTTGTCCATGTTATCTTATTAATACAATAATTAAAACAATTTTTATTGGATTTTAACCTCTCTAGTATGTGTAGCGTGGAGAGTAAAAAATTTGGTAGGTTCACGGATGAAACGTCTAATTCAAAGGATGAGAAAATGTTGGGGTAGAAATTTTCATTTGCTCATAACTATGTTATGATTGAAAATAGAAAAATAATAAAGTTAGGTGATTTGGTATCTGATTAAATCAAACAACTTTTTATTAAATATCTTTTGGAAATTGCATTTATTTAGAAGTCTAGGTGAAAAACAGTTTTTAACCCCTATCTTTAATTATTTTTAACATGATCTGTATGATCCAAAAAAAATTTCTATGCTTTTAACTATGTTTGCTTCAAGATGCATCATTTTATTATTTTTGCTTTAAGATTGAAAAGAATTTGAAAATATTAACTTAGATTATAAGAAAGTGACCTTTGCTTTCCAGTTCTTTTAGGACTTTTACATTATGTACATAAATTAATTAAATACAGTCAATTAGATAATGCAAATAAATAAATTAATCTCAACCATAATAATTTTTAAAAATTTGCATATTTTACTTGAATAAATGTTTTATTTGTATTTATTCCTCTTTAGTCTCTTGTTCAGGGGAAAAAAATGAATCCCTTTACCATTTTTTTTTTCCTTTTATACAAGTTGGTTTTATTCACTTTAATTTTGGTTATGTTTAATTTCATTTGAATCTTTTATGCACAGTGTGATCTTGAATCTTTTATGATCATGATTCCCTGAATAGAATGGTTTTAAGTATGACATTGTGACAGATATTAAAGTTATATTATTTTATAAGTCTTGCATCTATTCTGTTAATTTTGTCTATAAATCTTTTTAATAGAATTAAGTCCCATGTCAAGTAAACGTATGTGTTTGGATAATCCATCTTCTATTGGGCTTGATTTTTTAGGATATTGTAACTTCATATTCTTATTCTGCCTGTAATCTATCCATTTAATATATATAATCCTTCTTCCTTCACTTTAAACATTAGAAAATTACACAATAATATATTTGATAAATAAAAAAATTATTTGGATTTTATTGCACCAGTGATGAGTGTTGTGAAAATTATGGTTAAAAAAATGTTTTTAAAAATTGTGAAAATTTTGGGAAATTTGCATAGTAATTAAAGGTAGTACTCCCAAAATAAAAGTTTTAAATTTTTGTAAAAGTTATTTTTATCCAATGATATTTTTGAAAGTTATCATGGAAGAATATCAGAATAGAAAAAGAAAAGAAATAATTTCTAGATTGTACATTTGCACTTTCTAAAATATATTAATGCCAAATTTTTAATTCTAGGTCATATGGTTGACATGTGTAGTACCAACATATACACATAATATATTTTAGAAAATATATTAATATTTTCTAAAATAATATAAATAAAAATAATAAAATATTTAATATATTTTTATCCTTAAACTTGACATGTTTCTTTGAGAACATGGATTCCAGCATTTTTAGAATCGAATTTCATCCATTTAGAGATCAATTAACTTTTTATTATGTAATAATCCTAAAATATAATTTCAAACACTTTTTTATAAATTTGTTAATTTTACTGTTCATTTAATCCTACATAATTTATTTCTTGGCCTTTATGTTTAGCACAATTAATTATTTAATAACAATTCATTAAAAAAAATTTCCAATCTTGTATCATATCTACATTCTTCTTTATTTTTCATTAGAGATGCTTTCTTTATCCACATATTTGCACTGATGTTAAGGGTTATTTCTAATAAAAAAAATATCAAACAATTTTCAAAAGTATTATGATTTTTTTTCTGTTACATTATTATATTCTTTATTGATCTAAAATTCTAATATGTTTTGTTTATTCAGATATTGTTGTGGAACTTGTATAATGAAGTTAATAATTAGTAAATTATTAACTAATTATTTAATCTATATTTTGGAAGCTTCAAATTACTGATTGTTTCATTTTATTTCTATTTTGACTTCCAAAAGCAACATGAAACTGTTCTTTAATTTAGGGAAGATGGTATAGAAAAGATTTATGTGTTGAATGTATAATGCATTAATTGAAACTAATATTGATGCAAATTATAAAAGATTGTAAATAAGAAATCTAATCCAGTAAAGATTAATGAGATTAAATATATAAGAATGAATAATAATAATATTTGGAGGAAACGAAAAAAAAATGTGTAGTATTTATATAGATTGATGTAATATCTAGATATAAATTAAAATTTTTCTTTTAACTAATTCAACTATTATTTTTCTGCTTTATAGTTATTTTTCTATCATAACTATTAAAAAAAATTAGAAATAAATACAGTGCAAAGTGTAAAAAACTTCTGTTTTGAAAATATATGATTGCTTATTATTATTTTGAAATTTATGTTAGTTCTAGAACTCTGCAATAAAGGGAGAAAGGGAAAAACTGTGGAAATATTTGATTGCATTTGTGGGGAAAATAATCTCATTTTTGCTTTCTTTTAACAAAACTCGATTTATACTTTCATTATCAAAAAATTTGATCTTTTGATTTTATTGAATATCCAGTAGTCCAGATTTCCTGGAATGAAAAATAAAATAGAAAAGGGGAATGGATTATGCCTGCTTAGCTGTTGAGCAATCTGTGTGTATATGAATGCATGAATTTAAAAAATACAACATGTCAGTTGGACAAATTTTGTGTTTAGTCTCTTTTGTAATAATCTAAATGTATTTGCATTGTCTATTAAAATTTTTAAAATTCATCGATGAGTAGAACTTCTGTTCAACCAGGTATATGTCACTAAAAAAAAGCAATATTGTGGATTAATGAAATTTTCCATATTATCTTTGAATCCGAAATGTGAATCTGTTAAATTTCAGATAAAATCCGTCGGTATGTAGACATGTGCTTTCTTCAATATGAAAGATAAAGAATGTATTTGATTTTTTGAAAATATATTGAGCTGTTTTATTTCTGCTTATTTATTGTCTTTGTTTCTCGAAACTGAAAATGATATAATTATTATTACTTTTTTTTAGCCATCTTGCAAAATTTTTGAGTTTGACTGAAATGGGGGAAAAAGTTTTTTCTGACTTTAAAACATCATGGGAGTTTCTGCTTGGGTAAATATGTTTTTTTTTGTATTATATTTTTTAAATAATAATTGTTATTAAAGTTTAATATTAGAAAATGTTACAATCTTGAGTAAATCATATTGAGAATTACTATATTATCTAGATTTCACATCTTTCTCCAAGTACACAGAATCCTTATGAATCTGTGTGTTGCTAACCTAAGGGGAAAAAAAGTTAATAAATGAGGCATAAATTTGCAGTTGAGATTCAAAACTTAAATCAAGATTTTGAATTATAGCTGTTCCCACAAAATATTACAGAAGAAATTCTAATGGTACATTTTACGAATTTAATTATTCCGTTATAAAACAGATTGAAATATATGTATAAAAATGCTTTTGTGGAAACTAAATCAGATCGAATTTGTAAATGTCAAATTAAAATACTATTTTAAATTATGCATGTACTATGAGTATAGAGCCTTCTGATTAATATACAAAGAGGCAAAATAAATTGGCTAATTAAAGTGGTGAAATTAATCCAATTATTGAGGTTGGAGTTAGTCTTTGGTTTTTTTTTTTTTTTTTTTTTTTTTGCAATATCTGTATCATTAATGACATAGGTGAATGTCTTTTGGGAAATTGGTACAGGGATTGGAAGTGGAGAATTTTATCATGATTTTTTCCCCCTAAAGAATATTTAGTGAAGAAGTGATTTGATGATTTCTTACAAAAATTAGAAATGGTTGGTAAAAGGTGACATGTGATGTCATATCTAGGTTAGGGCTGGTTTTCTACCAATGTTTTATTTTGCAATATCTCTTGAAACATTTTATTGGTAGGAGGCAAGTGTCTATGTGTGACATATTTAGAGGTCCAGAGCTTTCATCAAAATTAAAAATTTCAAAATTGGCACAGTGTTTTTTGTTGGGGAATTTAGTCACTTTTTCTCCATTGAGAGTATATACCAAAGTAATGTTTTTGAAACCTGTTTTGAAAATGGAGACTTGTGAAGAGCAAATAACTGTTGATGATGTATTAAGGAGTTAAAAGCTTTCACATGGAATGAAAAATTTTGGAAATGAGAATAGTATTTATTTCTACAGAACTCTTGTCTTTGTCTCCTTTCATTGTGAATGATTTGGGAAATAGAGGTTTTGGAACTTCTTGTGAAAATGGAAGGTAGTTGCTTGTTAGTGACATATCTAGAGATAACTTCTTATATGAAACAATAGTTGTCAAAATCAGACATGTAATTAGAGTTGGTAGATTGATTCTTTAGTTTTACTTATTGTATTAATTATGTAGATTTTTAAAGAATAATGTATAATTTAATGAACTATTTGATTATTATAATATGATTTAAGATGTCTATAATATATTTATACAAAAGAATGGCAATGGTAAGAATAATATAATGTTTTTATGAATTGAATTATAATTTACAAAACTAAAAATAAATTGTTTAGTAAATTGTTGAAATCTTCACTAAAACATTATTTTTCATGATATTTGTGAGTAAAATTTTAAGAAAAGAACTATTTAGTGATTTTTCATATCACACAATTGTTTTTGTATTTTCATTTTCATTTATGTAGATCATAGATTTTTTTTGTGTAGAATCAAAATGGATTTAAATTAAATACATTTAAATTATTTTGCTAATTTTATTATTTTCCTCAGGGGTCTTGTTTTATCTATGCTTGTGTCATTAATATGGATTGTACTTATGCGATGGCTAGCAGGAATTATGATTTGGCTGAGCATCATACTTGTTTTAAGCTTCTTGGTATTTGGTAAGCATTCTTATCTATTGAAAGGCTGTTATTTATTTATATTGTTTTATCTTCATGTGAAATTTTGAAACTGAGTTTTTGAAATATATTAAAATTATAATATGGCAAAAGCCATTGGACCCCACAGCATTAGGAGTCATAAAATTTTGATAGTTGCAATATTTTGCAAGTATATTAAACTTATGCTGTCATTTAATTTACTAAAACTGTGCTCTCAAATGGATTCAATTAAAATCAAGTATTGTTTAAATGTAGAACATTGTTATAATATTGCTAATTTATTATCTTTTACAAGTTTTATGTTGTTTAAAAACTGAATTATATATAATTCATAATTTTGAAAATATTTATAGTTAAATAGTGTATTTAGACTGTGTTCAGAAGTTTCTTTTTTTCTTATTTTGTTTGAAAATTGCTTTTAAATTTAAATTTTGATTTATTTTTTATATGAAAAAGACTGAAAACAACTTTCTCGAAAGGGGCCTATGATTCAATATTTTGACAGTTTGTCAGAATTCACTGTGTAAAACTACTTATATAAAGAATAAAAACAAACTAATTAAAAAGTATTTAATATAGTAAGTTAGGAAGGGGAAATGGGGCCCCCAAACATATATTGTTTATGGGCTTCTTGAGAGTTCAATCCAACCCAGATCATTTCATGTCTATATTAACATAACTGAAAAGTATAATATGCTGTATGAATGACATTTAAAATTTGGTATTATCATTAAAACTGTGTAGTAGTATTAATAAAAACTCTAGCACTGATAAAAAATACTTCATTAAACACATATTCCATTTCCATCCTTCATCTATTTTACATGTTCCTTTGATGTCTAAGAAAAGTATTGCAACAATTTAAAAATAAAATTTATTTAAGAACTAGTTTTATGTTTTTAAGATATATCAATTATTGGATATTTGTTTCCTTATTTTGATAGTGTATTTTCTTTTCCCACTGTACCTGTAACTCATTTTATAGTATACACATTTTTATTTGTTCATAACGGTTTAGTATAACATACCAAAAACAGTGTTATATAGCTGTTACTCATTATCATTTTAGAAGTTTCATCTTTATTTGGCTCTTTGCAATACACTAAATGCCCTTATATTGGAGGGTGGTTGAAGTAGAGGAGAGAATATTCCTGATATGTTTTATAAAATCCTGAATTTTTTTTTCTTCTGTATTAAAATTCTAAATTTTTTTAGAGGTGTCTATTATGCTTTGATATTTGTGATTGACTTACAAATATCAAATTACAAATATTGCCTGTTTTCTTTTTTTTCCCATGAAAAAATTGTATGTGAAAATTTAATTACAGTGGACTTTTGTGTGATGTAGTACAGTATATCATAAATTTGTGTAAAGAGGAAAAAAAGAATTGTGCTTAGTCTTCATACATTGTAATAAACTGCCTTATATTACATGTAAAATTTAATATTTTCATAGCTTTTTTAATTAATTTTTTTAGTTCAAAAAGAAAATGTATGCACTTATTGGTTTTTTTATTGTGAGCTATGAAACTGAGAGTTAAGGTAACATCTTCCTGGAAACGTGTAGTAACAAATGAGATAGATGTATTTAAACTTTCTAGTAAAAAAAATTCACCTGAAATTTTATGTTCTATATAACTCAATTTCCTATTAGGGAATGCACTTTTCACATTTTGAAAAACCCCACTATACTTTAAAATATTTGTATTTTAAATTATTCTTGTGAATTTCGCGACAGACATTTTTAACAAAAGAGAAAAATTGTTTGTTTGAATTCTGATACTTCTTAGAGTTTTTTTTTCTTTTAATTTTTAATTTTTCTGTGTATTATTAAAATAGGAGACAAAAAATTACTCAAATATTCAAATGATGTATTTGAACATAACATAACAATTTTATATTTCTTATGAAATATTAGAACTGCTGATTAATTATTATTGCAATGTAATTAAAATATGTTATGTTTTATCTCATCTAGCTTGCTATTATAGCACTACAAAATATATAGAACTGAAGACTGTGCCAGGATCTGATGCAAAATTTAAATTAACCTTAGATCTCAGGAGCTACTTAGCTTTACGTGACACATGGCTGTGGTTTGGTAAGTTAAAATACATTCTTTGTAGTATATTTACTTTATTGAATTGTAGATTTTGTAATACGCAAATAAAAATGATATATTTAATAATTTATTACAAACAGTTTAATTTATGAAAACTTGTATTATTAATCAATGTTTAAAGTTAGATTTTTACAATTTTTTGACAAATTTACAATTTTTTTTTCTCTGAACTTATATGTAAAGCATGACAATTTTAATTTATTTGAATCTTTCAAATACTGCTGAGTTTTTCTTTAATGCTATTTAAAAAATAACAATTAAAACATTTTTACTTTAATCATTGACTATGATGTTTTGAAAGGAAATATTCTCCACTCCATTTTCTAAGAGAATGAAGTCAGTAGATTCCACAAAAGATAATATCACCCACCCTTCCCTATTCATTTTTTTAATCAATGGCCAGAAATTTACTTTTTTATGTATAAAATCTAATTATCTATATAAAGGCAGAGAACTAAGCCCTTGACTGGTTTTTCTGGCTTTATTTGGTATAAATGTTCATGACCCCTAAATGCATCATTAATGACTACTTGTTGCCACTACTAAGATATATCTTTAAATTATTACTGTACTGTACATTTTCTGTGCATAAAAAACTTTGACAATATCCTTTGGCTTCAGCAACTGCATCTCTTTTGTCAATTTATATTTAAGGAATATCCATAATCCTTATAAATATATAATCATTAGATGATTGTCAACCAGCATCCTCTATTTTAGAAACATATTGCATAGCAAAAGAATTCTTCAGTTTCAACAACTGAATCGATTTTACCATTTTATTAATTACTAATTGCAAGCATAACTGCTTGTTAGAATTTTTTACATTAGTGGTGCAAGTTTAAAACAACATTTTAGGTGATTTTGTTCCTAATTCAATCAACTTGATGTCTCAAGAATGTTGTGACAACTTGAAGTTGATAATTGAAAATTGTTAAAAGAATCATGGTTATTAAATTATGAATAAGAAATTCTACTGAAATAAATCATTATTTTAGTTATTAAGAAAGCTTATTTATATATTTAAAATATGTATTAAATATTTACATTTTAAAAAATGCACAGTGCCTACCAAAACATTGAAACTGGACAATGCAGAATCATCAGTAATGTCTTTTTCTATTTTTGCTTGACAGGAAAATGAATATTTCCTATGTATGTGACTAAATATGAAATGTTTACATTTATCCTTATTCTACAAGTGTATTTTGCAGTGAATTTCAAACTAATTTTTATGGTACTAATTTTGAAATGGGAGTAGGATATAAATATTTCATCAGCAGCCAAGAAATTAACTCTTCAACTTAATTTTTTTTTCTTTTTCATTTCACAAATCTGTGGACAGTAAACTTCTTATGCTTTGCTTTAGCATGATGACCCCCTCACACTTCTTTTTACATTGAAAACCCTCCAATCTAATGGGTTTGCAAATATTCAGGAATTATTCAGTTTCGAGACATAAAAGCTGTGACCACATTAGCAAAATCTTATTACCTGTTATTCTCCGTAATACACACTACTTAGCATGTAATATTTTATTAATGATTTTGGTTTGTATTAAAATATCTTTGGAAAATCTTAAAATGTATTCTTTTCTTGGTAATAAGAATATTGAAAACTTCATATAAAAGAGTTTTTGAATTTCAATGATTATAATTTTTTGAAAAGAATCGTTATACTTTCATCCATATGGATTCATAAATTTTCTTTGGTTTATGTATTCATCATGTTTCTCTTGCATTTTGCCAAAGAGTATTTACATAATAAAATTGCAATATGACAAAAGATTTATCAGCATGGAAACTTTTAATGCATTTATATTTAGATTTTTCTCCCCATGAAAATGAAAGGAATTTGATTACATCACTCTTGAAATCAATAATGAAACTGTTATTTTTTCTGGACTTTTTTAATTATTGATTATCACCTTCTAATAAGGACTTTGAACAAGCTTTTGCCATGTGAAATATTTTAACATTTTGATTTTGAATGAGGAATTTTCATTTAGAGTTTATTTGTTACAAATAAATAAATAAATAAATAAAATTACACCTATAATTTATTTTTCTGGTATTGATTCAGTTAACAATGACCTTGGCTGATAGAAGCTTAGGTAATCAAGATTCTACTGTACACTGTAATTATAAATTATATAAATGCTCTGTTTCTGTTACTTTAGTTTATTTAACTTTCTTTTCTTTTCAAATTTTAGCCATAATTTCTGGTATCGTATTCGCTATCCTTTTCCTGATTGTGGTATTTCTAAGAAAAAGAATCTTTATAGCAATAGCTTTAATTAAGCAAGCAAGCAAGTGAGTATTTATAAAAAATATTATATTAAAAAAATATGTGCATAGAGTATGAAATATGTGTATGAAAACCCTAAAAAGATACTTTCAATTTCCTTAATATAGCAATGCTTATTGATTGGTATTTTGTATTCGTATTTAAAAAAATTCATTGTGACTCGATTGATATATAGGATGTTTCTAAATTCGTGAGACAAAATTTATAATGAGAGTAGGTCTTAAGCTCTGATGCAGAAATTAATCATTTTTACTGGTGCCAATTAATTATTCATGAGAACCTCCATTATAACCTGGAAAAGAAGTTTTAACTTCTCTGAAAATAAAATACACCAAATATAACAATTAAAAAAAGACGAAATTCAAACGATAAAATGTTCTCTAAACTGCCTAATTAGCATTTGTTCTATTCTCAGAAGACTAAAAATGTCGTAAAACATTTTATAATATAGGCGGGGGGATGAGGGGACATCACGTATGATTAAATCTCCGATTCTGGTTAAGGCGAATTATTCTTTATTTTCTAAAATCATATTTATTTAAGAGCTTCAAGGAAAGGGGAAAAAAGAGGAGTAAATTCAATATTTAGCTATCCCCCATACAATAATGTCTGTATTCTAAACATAATTTATTTCATTTTGTTTTTCTTCTAAAAAATTCAGTTCCACTTTTCTCCGAAAACAGTTAAATTATAAAGTTCCATTAATCGCTAAATAACATGTCAAAAGTGAATTATAAATTCACATCACTAATAGAAGCTTATGGTAACAAGGAAAAGCAGATAAAGTCTCAACAACTAGCTACATGTTTCGGCATGCAGTACTGGAAAAAAAATGTTCTTTATGATTACGGAAATGATTTTGAATTCCTGTTTTCCAATTTTATTTCTTTCAGTAATATTTAAATTTTAGTATTTTCAAAATGATTCAGCCGCTGTTTACTTCCTGTATTAACATTATTTAGTAATCCTAAATGCAAATGGGGGGGGGAGGTTTGCAACAGAGGCATATTGAATTGAGTCACTTTTACTAGAAGAAAATGATTCATGAAATAAAATACACACCGAAGATATAATTGACTAAAAATTTAGAATGGCACAACAATCCAGTTAGCTACTTGAATATTATATTCTCAATATTATAAATATTATTAAAGCAAAAATGACTCAATATCAATAACAAACTTATAAAGTACTTAGTATCAAAAAGACTTCATTCAAAGATGCTATCTATGTTACTTACTGTTCATGCAGTTGTGTTGTTTAGTTATTACAATTTTGTATAAAGCAATTAAACATTGCATATCTTAATCATTGTATCATTGTACATCAGTGTGCATTGTATATCATATATCATTTTTTAATAGAGTGACAAAAAAAAAATCTGTTGTACCCCCTAAACCACCCAACACATACACAGACATTTAGTGTTTTTGATCCATTGTTCCATTAAAAAAATGATTGATTTCTGTGTATCTGATATAAAAAAAATCAACGTTTTTAAAGTTTGTTGATTTTAAAAACATTCCATGGAGAGAAAAAATTCAATTTGCTTTTTTTTTTTTTCACTTTTGTAATATTTTTTTGACTTTATCTTTTAAAAAAAAATTTAGGAATTGATTCAGATATTGATTTGGTATTTTCATAAGAACTGTAATATTTGACTCAGAGCCCAGAAATAGAATTATAATATAAATGAAAAGCCACCTACCATATGTTAATTTTTGGGTTTTTATCTCATATATGTCTGATGAACCCGGGAATTATCAACCTAAGAATTTTTATCACATGAACCTTTGTAGTTTAAAAATAATGGTGATTCCATTGTCACGATTCCATAAGTTATTATTAAAACTTATTCTTTTATATATCATGATTTTTAAATTCAGTTTGAGGATGGTGGATTATAAACGTACTGTGCAGCCTTCTAAAATTTTCTTAACTGTTTCAGGCTGAACCCTGTATTTATAATTTTCAATTTTTTTAAATAGAAATATTTGTACCATAGAATAAATTAATTGGATAGATAAGTTAATCTCTCATAGAAGACGTTATAATAAGAGATAATAAACATATTTGTTGTTATAAAGCTTTATCAGAAGACTATGATAGAAAAATGTTAATAATGTATTCATAGCAAATTACATTAACTATTCTGTAGAACTATAATTTTTAATTATTATTTTTAGCACTGTTTGCTTGTCTTTTTTTATTAGCTTTTCAACATTTTTAGAATATAAAATTATCATTTGGCATATTAAAATTAAAGATTCAGATCAATTGCTTTGAGTTAATTCATTCTGATGAAATTCTAACACTTCTGCTGTAAAAATCATTTCTGATTTTTTCCATATTTCCCTAAACACTTTTTAGACATAAAATTCGTGAACGAACTATGAAGTATCAAATAAAATGTCTGTGAGAGGCATATATGATTCATGCAGTGAATGGAATAATTGTTGTGAAAATCTTTGATTCACATGACAATAAATATGTTAATGATAACATAACATGGTTTCCTATTTTAAAAGTTAATATCTATATTACAGAATATATTTATACTATGTTAAAATTAATAGGTATTGTTTTCAAATAATTTACATGTTGCATTTCCATATTTTGAAATCATCCTTGAGTTATTAAATTATAGCTATTGATTAAGATATAAGTTTTGTTTTGAATATAATGCTTTTCTTTTACAGAGCTGTTGGAAATATGCCATCAACACTAATATTTCCAATATTCCCATATATATTGATGCTGGCATTCTTCATATTTTGGGCTGCTGTGGCTTTGTATCCTTTCCTTTTTTTTTTCTTTTTCCAAATTTGTTGAATATATTCTGTATCTTAAAAGCATTTTTAGAAATAGTATTTATTTTATAATTTTTTTAAAATTCTATTTATATTGAAATATATTTTTGAAATTGTTTATGAACAAATAATTAATATTTAAATGCTTATTACTTCTTTTTATGAAAATTGACTGTAAATTATTTCTTTAAAAGTAGTGTGTATTTAATTACCTATTATTGACAAAATTAAATACTAATGTTGTTAATGTGCGGAGGGTTAAGAAGTGATTGTTTGGAATGCAGCAGATGGTAATTGGTTTCTATCTATTTAAGTGCTTCAAAAATCGAAGGAGACCCCTGTAAAAACTGCAGGAATTCTGTAAAAATTACTTCTCTGAATGTATCAGCTCAAACAAAATAGGGAATAGTGTACTTTAATAATAACAACAAATTTAATGTAATTCCTAAATACGTGCCAGTGTTTTTTTTTATTGTTTAAAAATAGCATTTCTTTTCTTTTGTAGTTGTAAGGTATTTGCTAGATGCAAATAATTATTAGAAAAACTCAAATTTAACCCAACAATTTTCATAATAATCATGAATTAATAATAATAAGATGGATTTTATTGTCATAAATTATGTACTTTAAAACAAACCAAAATATTTCTAACTAAGAAAGTTAAAGATTAATTGCCTTGATTCACAAAGATATATTGCATCTTCTGGGAAAGCATCATTTGTTGTTGCAGATGCACCTGCTGGTTCTAATGTAAAGAATGGATCAACTTGTAATCCTAAGGTATGAAAATAAATGTTATTATATTATTTTTGGCATTTTGATTTCCTATCACTATGTTTTTATCTCTATACTTAACCAAAAAATTGTGATTTTGATTTTTTTAAATTATACAAAAATATATATATATTTCCATCTATGTTAGGAAATTCGGCCATTGATTGTTACCAAAAGATTTTTATTAATATAATTTGATGGATTTTTATATAGTTTTATTTGATTGTATCCATGTCTTTAAAGATGAAATTATATAACTTTAATTCTTGAAGTTCTTTAGTTATGAAAAAGATGCATTGTTCTCAATGGTAGTACAGTAATTTGATAATTATAGGAGTTAACTATCATTTAATTGATAAATTAAATTTTGATCCCATTTGGATAACAACACTCATAAAACATATGAGAAATATTGATTTTTAAGATTGTTTTATTATAATTATTGTCTTATAATTAGATTTAAAAGAAGGAAATATTCAAATTGAAAAATTTCTTTTTTTTTAGATGAATTTATGTGATTATGTTTTACAATTATTTATATTAAATTGTTATATTTTCCTCTTAGAATTATAACAGCACTGGAGGTGGAATCAAATGTTTGTTCCAGACATATGGCCTGAAGGATAATCTGTTCACTAGTCACTTCTATAATCTTTTTGGTCTCTTCTGGGGTTTATTTTTTACTGTCGGAGTTGGCCAAGTTTCTCTTGCTGGGGCTTTTGCAGCCTACTATTGGACTAAAGACAAAACAAAAGATGTTCCAATGTGCGCTATAGGAACAGGATTCTACCGTTGTTCTCGGTAAGTATTATCATATAAGACTTGTTTTATTTGAAGATGCTATATCTTAAAGTTTCTAATATATATTTGTTGTCTATGAAATGTATTTGCATTTTAGTTTATTGAAAAGAGGAATTGAGAGATTAAGGAAAAAAAAGTTTTGTAACCCACTTTTACATCCAAAGAAATTTTATGATTTACATTCCTGTGCCAATAAATCTACCTGATTTATTTATAAAAAAATTCTCTTCTGGCACTTGAGTATAATGTATGCCAATTCCCAGATCAATATAAATTTATTGCAATTTAGAAAATGTATAAATATATAACTTAAACAAATTGCAGATGATAGTATCTTGTAAAGTCATGTAAATTTTTTTTTGTATACATTCTGCTCAGTTTATATGTTAAGGCTGTTTAGAGGCTAAAGATTTTCAACTGATTTATATTACTTATCAAATAAGTTATTTTCATTTTTCTAAACTATTAGTTATTTTTTTTTGAAAATATACTAATGGAATATATTGAATTACATTTGAAATAAAAAGGGGCTGAAAGTAGCTATATTAATTATTGTAGTAATTCAGCAACATTCATACACAAAAATATTGCTTTAGAAGATATTTTTAGAAAGTACTTTGCATTTTTGTGACAGCATATTTTTTATATTCAAAGCTAGATATTGCATTTTAACAGTGTTAAATTTATGAGGTATAATGTTTATACATGAACATTTAATGCAAGGGTTCTTATAAAAATGACAGAATATTTGGTGTCAAACATGAGATTAATTTCTCTTTTCCAATGGCAATTATCAGTTTTTAAAACAAAGTTGGTAACTTCTTCATTGTCCAGCACAACTTCATAGGAATAACTTACTTTTTTATTCATGTAAAACAACTTTATCTGACGGATTTTTTGTAATATGCTAAAAGAAAAACAACATACCAGTGAATCTTCATATGAAATGATTCAATATATATTTTACCATTTTGAAAATTTATATTGTCTTAATATATATAACTCTACTTCTAATAAAAATAAATATGTGTGTTTTGGTATCTATGGACCAGACCATTTGATCTTTAGCTACTAAATTTGGCATATATATATATATACACACACACCTTGCAGTATTGAAATGTGCATCTTGGAATTGTTTTTTTAATTTGTTTTAATTAAAATTTTGACTGCATTTTGATATTTTTCAGCAATAAGCTTTAAAAATATTTTTGCACAAAAAAGAATTTTAAAAACTGTCGTTTTAGTGATACCAATTTAGTAGTTGTGCAAATTTTTTTTCTGTCTAATTTCCAACTATACATGTGATTTTTAAACTGAAGTTCAAATCTTTTTTATTGTTTTATCAACTTGATGATTTTCTTTCATTGTTAAAAGTAAAAATGAAAATTTTTGTTTAACATTCATGTAATTTACATGAGGGATAATAAACTGAAACTATACAACTGTCAAATTTATTAGATAAACCCACACTTCCATTTTTAATAGTCACATGATATCATAGTCTGCTTAAAAGACTCATGTACATACTGAGCAGAATATAAATATGACAATTTAGAGTAACAGTCAACAGTTTAATGTCTGGTAGGTTATGGTATAGTGGATATGAAGTTACATCTAAATGGTTTTACTGTAATTAAAAATAATCAATATTTGAAGCAAACCAGCTGGTTTATAAAGGTATGCATACATACATATATAATATGTTTGTGTGTATGTGGGTGTGTTTTATGTTAAATGCAATTATTTGGTTATTATTGTTTAGAACTGGTACATAATGATACTAAAAAAGCTTTTAAATTGGTTACTATTGAAAATAACCACAACTAATATTAATAATGACAGATTATCTCCGTAACCAATCCTGAAGAGTTCGGACTAGAGTACACATGTTTTTTTTTGGGGGGGGGACTAACTAGTAAATAGTTATCATTTAAGGAATCAGTTTAAAATATACCAGACCTCATTTATAAATATAATTTTTTTATGTATTTCTGTCTGCGCATGTGAGTTAAATAAAGCAGAATAATTTAATTAAAATTATTTGTTTATTAAGCATTAATGAAATGTTCAAATTAAAATGGGTTCTGGAATTATTTTTTACTACATAATAAAAAAAAATTCTATCTGTGTTTGTGTAATATCAAAATTATTTTCTTTTTACTCCATTTGTATTGAAACCTACAATTTTAAGAAATGGAATTGTGTCGTTTTATAAGCATGCACTTATTAAATGTTCATATGCACTTGTTAAATATTTCTTTGTTCAAATTGAAATAGTTCTATTTTTATTTTTCAGTAATTATTTTATGTACATAAACATGCATATTATTTTTATAGCTACCATCTAGGTTCAATTGCCTTTGGATCTCTACTTATAGCAACTGTTCGAATGATACGCGTGATGTTGGAATATATTGACCAAAAATGTAAAAAATATGATAATGCATTCACAAAAGCAATACTATGGTAAGTTTTTTGCAATCATAGATTGATGTTTTAATTCTCTTATTCTCTGAATGAGAGTTTCATATAAGGCCTTTGTTTCTTCTGGAAGTCATAAATTTGTAAAATAAGTTCAAATAATTCGTTTGCAGTCTGTGAACATCCTCTTTAACTTTTTTTTATTTTGTTTGTAAGGAACACAATAAATCTGCTTTAATCCAATTTGTTAATTATGAATTATAACAGTTTTTCAATGATGCATTTCAAGATACAGATAATTTTACACTGAAGAACACACATACACTAATAATAATGATAATAATAATAAAAGCAAGTATACATCTGTGAGTACTGATATTCTACAGATCAGGCCATTGGATCTAAAGCTTTTGAATCTGACTACAGTTATTTTTAAAATTTAAATTAGAATTAAATAAAAATTAATTGAAATTTTGGTATGTTTTTTAAATAATTTTTAAAATTGTGCCACAAAGAAAGGAATTTTATACTTAAATTTTTCACTTAATTATCTCTTGAATAATACCAATGTAATTGTTATCCAAGTTTTTTATTTTAATTTCAAAAACTTTTAAAAAGTATTTAATCATTATTAATAATTTAATTCCAAATTATTTAATGATATTTTTCCAATATTAAAACTGTGGTCAGCAAAGTTTGTCTTCTTTGATGCACTGATTCCAGTTTTTCCATTTTCTGCAGATGGAAGCAATGCACATTTAAAAATACATTTTTCATTTCCACTCTTTTGATTGGAGGTTTTTTTTTTCCAATTAGTTTTGTTTTATGAAAAATTTTCATCTAATATGCATCTTCCTTGCCAGTTTCTAATCTATATCTATATTTATAATAAAGCTCAATGTGTGTGTGTGAGTGTTTGTTAGTGCTCTACAGGCCAGGCCATTCGACCTACAGCTACCAAATTTGACATGTGTATACTTGGAGGCTGAAAATTGGCACCTCGGAGTGATTTTTGAAAATTTTTAATTTGAATTTTAATTAATTAAAATTAAGTGAAATTTTGGTGTTTTTCCATTATAACTTCCAAAAATATTACTGTACAAATTGTTCTTTGCATCAAGTTAACCCCCCCCCCAAATTATCTTTTTTTATACCAATTCTTTAATCTATAAATTAAGTTTCGATTTTTAAAGAAATATTTTGACCATATTTTCAATAATATATTTTGCACAAAATAAAGATAAAATTTAATCTGCACAAGCATGTCAATAGAAAAAAATTAGCTTTTATCAGTGTGTTGCCATCAGTTGATTTCAGCAAAAAGAAAAAAATATATACATATATATATTAATTTCAATTTAACATTTCTACAGAGAGAGATAAGTAGTACAATGAACAAAACTTTTTAGGGCCTACATAACAGTACGACTGAATTATATAGCTATCAAAATCTGAAGCTTAAAAATATTTTTCAGAAAAAGCTGTTAAGAAGCTAAGTTACATAAAATATTTAATTGAAAATTTTAGTGATCATTAATATTGGCAAACTGGCTAGTCACCAAAGGTGGCTAGTAATATATAAAAATAATTTTTAAGTGAAAAATCATTTGTTTTTTGGTTTGCTTTCTAATTACACTTTTTGATTTTTTTTAAAAAAATTTCAAAATTATTAAATTTATTTTCTATGATTTTATATCTTAAAAATTTTAACAAAAAGATTTTACTGTTTACAAAATTTAATAATCGGAAAAATCTGATTTTTATTTTTAATAATTTTTTATACAATTTTTTACAATATTTTTAAAAATGTATTTTTATTTTCAAATTATTTTGCTTTCCTTTAATCTTTCTTAAACCATCCTATTATTTTCTCATGTAAAATATGTGATGACACAAATCTGATGCAACATTCCTTGCCAGTTAATTGGTTTTGTCATTAAATTTGGCCATGTGTTAATGTGATATAATGTCTTCAGTAACCAAATGTTCTATTAGAACTCAATAATATTTCAATAATAGGAGCTATTAATCCTTTGTGAATCTGAATTTAATCTTAGCAATATTCATATTCATTCCCTTTATGAAACCTTTTCATAAACATCTGTTACATCTGATTCTTATTACAAGTTATCGCCATTACTATCCATATCAGTAATGTCTTCTCTATACCTATTAAACTTCATTTACATAAAAATATAAAAATGATATATATAATATGAAAGAACTATATATACACAAATTTATTATTCAACAAGTTAGATATTATATTAGTTTTAGCAAGAGACTATTTATAGGAATTATCTTGCTTTAAAATATTCCTGATAATGTAATCCTAAATAATAATAATAATGTATACGAAGAAGTTTTGAACTTCATTCAAAAATTGCAATTATATTCTGAGAATATATGATCGTTTGGATGTCATATTACTTAAAACTAATAAATAACATTGTTTTCTTATTTTAATGCATTGTATATTAATAGATAAATTGCATATATTGTATAAATGACTGTATTCAATCCATTAATAAAAAAAAATTATTTTGATACTCATGTTTCTTATTAAATATGTATTTTCTTTTGTTTTTTAGTTGCATGAAATGTTGCTTTTGGTGTCTAGAAAATGTCCTCAAATTTATTAGCAAAAATGCATATATAATGGTAAGTGTTTTTATTGTTTTTTGTATTAATTTTCAGTAAAAGTTAAAATTTCTGTAAGTTGGATTTTATTCTAAAATTGTTTATCAAAATGCCTTAGATACTATTATTTTAGTTTTACTTCAAAATTTTATCCAGAAATTATTTTTATTTCTTTTGGAAAAATTGTTGCTTAATAAGTTACTGGGAAGTCTTACAGAGTTTTTATGTAATCTTAAACATTTTTAATTTAATATCTCTAAACAAATATAATATTCTGTGATATATAATTCTATAAACAAATATAATTTCTGTGACTCCCTTTTTAATATAAAATAGCAGTATTTCATTTTCTTTTTACTTTTAATAAAAGAATTGTGAATGTTTGTATCTGTTTATATGTTGTTACTCTTCAGGGATGACCATTTTCCTAGAGCTATTGAATTTGGCAAAAAAGCATTTTGAATAGTGTAAACTGTGGTGCTTCTTATATATATTGAAATTATAAATAAAATTAAGCATCATTTTGATGTTTTCTATGATGACTTACAAAAATATTGTAATAAATAAAGGATTTTTGCATCTTAAATTTCATAACATTATCTTTTTAATAACAACAATTTATTTCTATCAATTAAAATACCAAGTAATTTTCTTTCCTATTTAAATCATTTGTAAGCATTCTTATGCATATTTTAAAATATTGCATTTTTTTTTTTTGTTGTAAATATTCTATCTTGAGTTTTTCTGCTATTTTTGATAACCTATGTATAAAGATTCAACTTATTTTTTTGTGTATTAAACGGATTTCTTTTAAAATCCCATTTTTAATAGAAATAGTGTAAGAGATGCAAATTGAAATTTGATGATTAGAAAAGGCTAAGTTAAACATTAAAGGGGTTCTTGATAGTGAATTTGGTCAAAGAAAAGGATGCACTATATAAAATTTACTACACAGATGTTATGGGATGCAAATTCATAGTAGCATGACTGCCCATCTACTTGAATAACAAATATATGAAGTATGAAATCTTTGAATGATGTCTTTAGACTTCAAAGTGTTCCAAAGGTTTTTCATTGATGTTACATTCTCATTATTATATTTCTCATACATTATTATATTTCTCATTCTCTATATGACTTGAAATATTGTTATTTATGCAATATTGCTATGCTATTGGAAATTATTATTCTTTTAAACCCGTGTTGTACAGTTTTTCTATTTTTTTTTTTATCTTTTTCATTTACTTAATTCATTAATGAAGTGCCTTTTCTATTCCCAACTTTATGCCCTGTTTTGAAAATAACATGTATATGTATCCATCTTAAAGTTTATTCCAGGCTTATTGAAATGTTTTGTATGCATTGTCATTCTGTATAAATTTACGATGATTATAATTACAGTTAAAAACAAATGATGTCTGATTATCATTTGGTGGGAGGGTGATATTGTATTAAAGCATTTTTGAAGTTTTTAAAACAAAGTATGGATTTTTTTTTTTAATATTTAGATCGCCATTTATGGTAAAAACTTTTGTAGTTCTGCTAGAAGAGCTTTCAAATTGCTGATGAGAAACATCATACGGTCAGTATGCTATTTTGTGTTTATAAATTTTAAGCAGATTTTTTTTTAAATGAAGAGACCATTTGATTTCATTAGTATTTATATTTCAAGCTTTAATTATTTTTTGAAATTTTCAGTGTGGTGGTTCTGGACAAAATAACAGACTTTTTGCTTTTCATGGGAAAGCTTGTGGTGGTTGCTGCTTCTGGTAAAGATGCTTTAATGCTTTATCTGCATATATTTAATTTTGACACATCATTTACCATTTCTATATTTTTAACCAATTAAATATTGTTCATAAATTGCTTACATCTATACCTGCTTATGATTTAAATTCAAAAATTTTAATAGTTTGTGCTAGGTTAAGGTGCAATTAAAAAGACCAGGCTTTAAACAAGTATGATAAAAAAAAAAGAATCTTTGGTAAAAGATTTTATTTTTGAAATTAAAATTGTCTCATAAAACAATCTTTAGGTGGAATAATATATTGTGAATAAGTATTATAGTATATTTTGCCTAATAAACTAATTGTAAATTGCTTTAATTTTAGTAAGCTTAATGGTGTTTTATTGAGTGATTATAACTAATTTTGCAAATATTTTGTTATTTTTTTCACAGAAATGCTGTTTTACTCTATTCTGTATCATGTAATTTTTATAAGGTTTATTTGCATATTATTTATATTTAAATACATTTAGGATCAAATATGTTATATTTGCATATAATTTGATATATTTTGATTATATTTTTTGATTCTATTAATTTTTAATTATAAATAAATAGAAAAATAATTAATACTTAAAAAAATAAGTCCACCAAAAATACATACATGATGTGTCCTATTCTTAATTATTTGTCATATTTGACTATTATGTTAATAATTTGTTTTTTTGGATGAAATAAATCATAATTATATCCTAAATAAAAATTAATTTTAATTCATTGGATTATTGTTGGCATATTTTTTATATTAAAAAAAGTAATATTTCAAATTTTGCCATCAGAGCAGATAATTTTTTTTATCAGATAATAAAGTTCTAATAAAGCTGGGTTTTTAGATTTTAATTGTTACTATAAGAAATAAAAAAAAATGTTTTAAGTTTCAGAGTTGCTTGTTATTATTATGATGCTATTTTGCATATAAAAAAATCAAGAATTAATTCAGTTAGATTATTGCCCATTTTAAAATTACACTACTCATTTTTTTAAATTGTTGTTGATGATGATAGTGATTATTGAGTCAGTGTTTATCTCTCTTGATTTCTGCACTTCACCAATAGAAAGTCATTAAAGATTCAGTAATAACCAGTAAATAATAATAAATTTTTATTTACATTTTTTTTCTGTTCAGTTAAAACAGTATGTTAAATTTAAATATAATTTGTATACTGAACATAATATTATTTGTAGAATAATAAGTTATTTGTAAACTTTTAAAACAAAATCAGTGATGCATAATGAAAACAATCTTCCTATAATAAAACTTGTGGTTTTTTTTCTGTTTGACTGTCTCTAATAACTCTCCATAAGGGGGAAAAAAAACTTATGAGATAATAACTATTTTTCACCATTGATTTGTTCAATTTGGATAAGGTGAAATTGAAGACATGCTAAATGTGCTTTTATACTCTATAGCTGGTGTGTCCTTTTACTTCTTTGCAACTGATCAGAAAATATACCAAGGCATACCTCCAATGAATTATAATCTGCTTCCGCCAATAGTAAGAACCTTTTTTTTAATCTTTGTTGTCAAAAATTGCTGTAATTCTTTTAATATGTTAGTTGTTAGATAGTTTAGGGGTTTTAATATTTAATAGCGTTTTTCATAGATTATTTCCAAGATTCTTATTAAACAAAATAAATTTTTATACTGCCAAAATTTCACCTATTGTACAAGATTTGCTGTAATTTTGAGATTATCTTAAAAATATTTCTGTACATAATCAGCAGCAATTTTTTTTATTTTTAGGATAAAATTCTAACTACTTTTATTATTTTTATAATAAAAGTGTAATCCCCTCCCTCCTTTCATTGTTAAAAGCAAAGGAATGAAATTCTGCTTTATTATTGTTCATGTTCTTTATTGTGATCATAATAAGTTTCTAATTTCAAGTTTTATCTTATCAAAATTTTCATGGAATTTATCAACAAACTTCTAGGTTATCAATTAATATACTTAAGTTTGTTGAATGCATTGGTATTCTTTAATTTTTTGATCAGCATGTTTCCAACTATCTGATATAATATTTATTGGATTAGCTCATAGAATACAAAATAAATGTGTCATAGCATCATATTATTAGAATGAATTGTATATGGAACTGTTTTTAAGTTTTCTTCAAATATCTAGCTTTGTTAACTTTAACAAATTATGTTCAAAAATACTTAAATTAATTGAAAAACCATAATTATTATACAATACATGAGGTATTGAATCGAATGTATCTCAACATTTCTTTCGAGTTGTGTCCAAAGATACATATTTTCATATAATTAAATAAAGAGTATCTGCAGGATTTTATTGGAGCCAATTTGCAATAGAAACATAATTTATTATGATGTCGCATCCTTTATCCAAGTGAATTCGAAAATTAAATTGGTGAAGTCTATTTGATCTGCACCACTAGTTTAAGTGAGCTCCTAATTCAGATGACATATTGATAGATGAAATAAAATAAAACTTCATTTGAAATATATTATGCCACTTAGGCTGCATCAATAAAGCTTGAACTGATTTTCAGTAAATATCTTTTTTTTTTATTTGTTAATGTTTTGACATAATAATATAATAACAACATTTATAAGCCGGCATATTGTCAATAAATTGCAACACACATGACAAAAAAAATCAATTATGCTCTATATGATAGATTGTTGTAAATTCTTACTACACTCTTAACTAAAAATGTATTGAGATGTTAACTTTTCCCCGTCTAACTTCAGAATATATTATTGCACAAGAAATTTTTACATCATTTTAAAATTCAGCAATCACAATAAAACCAGTTTTATTTTTGCACATTTTTTTCTAAATTTTAGAAATCTTTAAAAAATATTTGAAGCGTATTTTGCAGTACTTTTCATTGTTTTGGTAACTGCATTTATATATATGCATGATGTGATGGCATTAAATATTTCTTTTGTATGCATGTTTATCTCTGTTGTATAATGAAGAACAAATTTTAAAAATAAAATAAGAATAGGAGAAGCAAACCGAAACCATTATCATGTTTCAATGTTTTGAGTTGAAGAATTGAATATCTTTAACTTTTTCTTTTTATTTAGATGAATAGATTTTTTAAGGAATTTCTGAAATTCCTTAATCTTATATATT
Source organism: Argiope aurantia (assembly GCA_026543865.1). Classification (NCBI taxonomy): domain Eukaryota; kingdom Metazoa; phylum Arthropoda; class Arachnida; order Araneae; family Araneidae; genus Argiope; species Argiope aurantia. Next base: position 129,583 of record JAPMOR010087084.1, read on the forward strand.
TGAAAATATTTATTAGTAACTTATAAAATTTATAATAAAATTTTTCACTGGCTGTCAGAATCCAATTTCTAAAATTCATAATTTTCAATAGGCATTTTCATATTGTTTTTAAAAGAAAAGAATTTTAATAAAAATCTGGTTTTTTCTTTCGTGATTTAAGTTTTGCATGATACTCTTAATAAAATCTTCTCTTTTTTTTTATAATTTATGAAATTAGTGAAAAATTTTATATATGGTTTCTTGGATGCGAATTATTATTTCAAGTTTTTATGATTTATTGCGTAATATGAATTTTGTAGGTTATCACTATTGGAGCCTACCTCATTGCTTCTGCCTTCTTCAGTGTCTATGGAATGGCAGTGGACACCATATTCTTATGCTTTTGTAAGTTTGTGTTATTTTTCAATGAATAATACATTTCATAAATTTTGCTTTTTGTTTAACTATACAAAACTAGTGAATTGACTCTCCCTTTCTCTTGCTAAGGAAAAATAATTATTATTATCATATATCTTTTTTTTTTTTGAAATACTTCAGTAATCACTAAAATGCATATACAAAATAGTGACAACAGTCAGTTGATTTGAATGCATTTACAATATTTTGTATACATTATGCACATACTTTGCATTCATTATTTTACATGGGAATGTGTAAGTGCAAGATTTAGCAGGCATAATCCATATTTTTAAAGCATTTGTCCCAACATTTAATGCCAGTATTGCAAACAACTTTCAAATGGGGGAGGGGGGGATTTATTCAAGGTATGACAGATTGTATTCATTGTATATTCACCAGAATAAATACAGAAACAGAGCAGTTTCTTGCAAGCTCATGATAACCATTCTGTCTTCATTGTTTAAGTTCTGTTTAATATTTAAATTTCTGAACAATATGATTATATTATTTTCCTTCAAAATTAATTTATGTTGTGACAAGCCTCATATTTAACTACTTAAGGGTATAATCTGAGTTAATTCATTCAAATTATTTCTATATTGAGGAGGATACTATCTATTGTTTGATCCCTCATTAGATTATATGTAATCATACATTTTGTTAACTATGTTATATCTTTCTCCCAATGTTTTTCATGTATTTATTAATTTTGTGTAATTTTCATTTTTGTGGGGTTTCTAATATGGCTGCATTGATAAAATCATTGACCTCAATGATTTAATTTAATTGGCATTGTTTAAATTTAAATTGTCATTGATGATGCATTTATGTGATAACAGAACATGATGCATTTATGTGGATATAGAGATTTCAGCAGTTTTGAAATTGAAATTCATTATTTGTATGCTCAATTAAATTTCTTTTTTATGTAATAATCCTACAATATTTTTAATATCTTAAGCACTTTTTGAATAAGTTTATTGTTTAATTGACCATATTTATTTTCCTTCTTAGTTTTTATATTTTGTACAATTCATTATTTTATGGAAGTTCAGTTTTTTTTTATTTTTTTTTTTTTTTATTTTGTGCCATGTTTGAAATGTAGAGGAATAATGGGTTTTAACATAAATTGTATATGCTAGATAGGAAGTTCATAAAATGCCTATTTTTCTGAAACCTTGGGCAAAAAACAAATTGATAACAGAAATAATAAATTGGTTTTAATTTGTATATTTCTTTTTCAGTGGAAGACTGCGAAAGAAATGATGGTTCTATGGAAAAGCCATACTTCATGTCAAAGGAGTTGATGAAGATTTTACATAAAAAGAATAAATTCCGAGATCTTTCCCCTCCTTCTTCTCCTAAATGAATCTTATGAATGAGCTATCTTCCTTCCTATCATTAAATTCTTCAAGTAGAAAATAGTTGCCTTGCCTCTTTCACTTCAACATTTGCAGATTTCATTTGTATGTTTTCTATGTCGGATGAATATGTAATCGTATGTGCTTAGATGTTTCTTGTATATAGTATAAGACTTATAAATGTTTATAAATATATTTCTCAGTTAAAGATTATAGTTGATTTCATGTCATAAATTTTCTTTTCGGTGCTTTAATGTTTAGAAGAACTTTATATATTATATTTAATGTTGATAATAGATGTTCCTTACTATGTATTAAATATGTGTTGTATGGAGATAATTTTTTTAGTGTGTTTCTTTAATTTTTTAAAATTATTTTCTCTTATTTCCTTGCATTAACTAAATACTTTATTTTTTATTGATCTGTCTGGTAAATGATTTTTCATACTAATTCGGTAATCTTTCATGTGTGCATATTTCAGTGTGTATGAAAAACTTTTTTTTCTGGTATATATGAAATGTATGGTATTCTGTCATAAAATTTTTTGAAGTTCTAGTGAACTTTTATGAGCAGTATTAGCTTTTTAAAGCACTTTGAGGAAGTTATATTGAAGTTTGTATAACCATATGATGCAGTTGTTTTCAATTTCTCAGTATATAATTTGTCTTCCTATGTTCTTTTCATATATATTCTTTGCATGTATTGTCACCTTACAATGTATTCAAAAAATGAGTTGATTTATTGATAATTTTAAAATTCCAAGTTGCATATTTGTTGTTTAAATACCTTATATTATATAATTATTTGTATTACTGTTAAATGCATTTATAGATTTTTAATAGCTTTTGTAAAATTTAATATTATTAGCATTATAGACTTTTATTTATTTGATTTTTTGAAAATGTTTATAATTTATATGAGAGAAAATGATTAATTTCATAGTTCCTTTATAGAGATTTACGTTTTTACTTTATAGAGATTATGTGTTTTTTTTTAATTATTATTATTGGTTTGACCAAAAGTTTACAGTGTTCAGAATTATTGCTCATAACAATTTTAAATTAGAGGGAGGAGTAAAAATTTTATATTAAAAAATTACTTATAGCACACATTATTTGTGAGCATATAAAAGAAATGTAAAATTTTATTGAATATTTTAGCATTTATATGCATTTAGAATGTAAAATTTTTTAAAATTATCTTTCATTAAACACCATTTCCTTAAATCCTCAATTCACATTGGGAAAATAAAATTTTCTTATCTATAGGAAATTCAGGTATCCTTATAAAAAAACCCTTTGAATCTTGCAAATAAATTGTACCTGGTTTTTACTCTGACAAGGTTTGTTACTTGATCATTAAATGGAATACAATTTCATATTATGAAATATGTTAGCATTATAGCCTGCATTGTAAATTTCTTCAGAATTTTTTTTTCCTGTTTTACACATTAAGTAATAACATTTTGCATCATTTTCTTTGCTTTTAATCTTTTAAAAATAATAAATGCTGCATTGTTTATCCCTTTTAATTACTTATAGATTCGAGTTAAAAAATTTGACTTGTGATATAGAAAAAATAGCGAACAATAATGAGGCCTTAAATCTCCACTTGCTTATTATATCATTCCCTGCCATTTTTTATCGAATAATTTTTTATTTCCATTGCAAAAAACATTCATTATCTTTGACGTTGTCTTTCTAAACTTATGCACAATCATATTACTCTAACTGTTTTCATAATATGTGAGCAATATATTTTTGCTAACATTTTAAGAAAAGCAAAAAAATATGTAGTTTAATTCATTGCTGCATCAATTTCAAATTTCATTTCTGTACATTATGCACAAAACTCATTTGTGGCTACAGTTTTTAATCAATTAAAATACTTACTAAGTTTAACTTCATAAGTGTCCAGTCATTAAAGAAGACTTAAATTAGTACAAAAATAAAAAAAAAGGTTGTGCAACTGGTTGTATTTCTTCAAAAAGCACAAGAAAGTTTTTTAAAGTGTGTATAAATAATTTTAGTTAGAATCATGTCAGAGTAGGATTTTTATACAGCATTTTATAAAATTTAGTGAACTGGGGAAAAAAAAGTCTTTAGTACTAACCAGTAATATATAAGAAATCGAAGTTTTGCATTATCTAATCAGTGATGTGACACAAAATTATTTATGGAATGTCTTCCAAAAGAAAGATGATTACTTTCCAGTCCATTATCTTCCGAAATCGTGCAAATTGATGATTGACAAAAACAGTTATCATTGTCTTACTTTTTGATTAGTGTGTTTATAATTTGTCTCTGTTTTTCCCCTCCTCCTACAAACTGTTTACTAGTTAATGTTTATGCACCGATTAGTATTGTCTTCCCAAATACGATAGAAAAGATTTATTTATATAATTGGAAAAAAAAAATCATGTTTCTCAGGGTATGATGATATTTTCTTTATTATATGATTATAAATGTTTCTTTTTCTTACTTAAATATATTGAAAAATTTAATTATTTGCTTTTGGTAATTTTTTTAATACTAGAATATAGTGTAAAAATCTTTATTTTTACAAATAGCATTTTGGTTTTGTAATTTCACTTTCCCTTCTTTAAAATATTGTATATTTTTTTTGTTCAACAGAGATTTTTATAATTTACAAAATGAGAATAATATATAATGATTATTTTTAAATACATGTCCTGAATTTTATATTATGTTAGGTGTGTTTTTATATTTATATTACTATAGATTTATTAGCAGTGTTATGTTATTGATATGATTTTTAAGTAATGAATTAACATGTAAGATATGTGCACTTATTAATATGCAGATTTTATTATGAATCTTAAGATTTGTAGTATTTTGCCAAACTTTACAAAATATATATTGAAATGAAAGAAAACTTGCTGCAATTTGCTAAATGCTGCTTCAGTAAGATGAATATATTTTGTGTATAAAATTCAAGAATGTTGTCTAAACTTGGTGGCATTAGCAAGACATTGAATTTGCTCATGAAATTTTCATATATTTTATAAAACTTTCCATATGCCTGTTTATATTGTTCAAATACATTAGAAATATATACTGTGTTTTCCAGCATTGGCCATCTGAATAAAATTTTAAAGCAAGCATCACCAATTTTGAATTTTCTTAAATTTCTGACACAAATGTCATTTTTTTGTTAAAATACTAAGCAAGATAAGTCAAAAAGTTTATTTCTCTTGTGTTAATATTTAAATTCTATCATTATTTTCCAATATTTGGGAAAATGCATCATATTTCAGTTCAGAGTTCAAGGCAGAAGTCGTGTATCATCTTGGATTATGCTAAAAATTCCATAATTCAGAGAACATATTATTACCTTCAACTTCCAATACATATACCTGAATTGATTAATTTTTCAATTCATAAGGGTAATTCCAATTTGGTTGTGAGAAGAAAGAACTATTGTCACTCGAAATATTTATATGGAAAAAAAAATACTGCATATCATTAAACTACCCTTCAATGCATTCATCATATTATTGAATAAATGTTTGTATATCTCTGTCATAGAAATTTGCTGTTTGGGATAGAAAACAATTAGGGATTTGTTTAAGTAGATTCTTTGGCATCCAATTTTTGGAAAAACAGTTATTTACTGATTTCAAATGATAATTCTTCATACTGTACTACTACATCATTAAGGAATGGCTGCCCATTATGCTCCTCAACTTAAGAGATTTTAATTACTTTTAGAAAAATGACTGTTTTAATAGCTTGTTTGTGGTATGAATATAAAATTCACAGATCCATCTTTGCAACCTCCAAGTTTACCCAGTAAGATGAAATATTTTATAACTTTAATTATATTTTATATCAATTATTGTTTATGAAAGACATGTCTTGAATCTTTCTAACTTCTACTATGATCATGATTTGCCATCTGTTGAGAAAGATGGGAATTCGCTTTTAATATAAGCTTTTTCAAAAAATGTGTTGTACGCAGTTGTCATTTTCCAGACTTCATAATGAGCAGCATTTTTTCCTAAATCTCATCTTAGAATCTCCGAGTTGTTACTACACAAATTGCATTGTTTTATCAGCTACCCTAATAATATCATTTCAAAATATTTCCTTACCCCATAAGATCAAAACTTTTAATATGACTGTACAAAGTAGCAGCCTTTAATGAATTTGCTATAAACACTTTTATTCAGTAATTTGTTTAATGAAATGCAATTAGATGTGAACAAAAATAATGATACATGATTTTTTAAAATATGTAAATGGCAACACATTTTCTGCAATAATGTATTGGATCAATTTTTAAAATGCTAAAAATAGTTGCACATATGTAACCAAAATAGAATTAGAAATAATAAGTTTATATTCAAAAAGAAAGATAAAATGAATCCGACCCGAAGACTTTTTCAAGGGTCACCCTCAGGCAAGGATTCAAACCAGGAATTTTTTCTGTGAAGGGTCTGACTCATCCAACAAACTGACCCCTCGTGACCCGAAAATCCCAGAAAATTGAGGTTTTAGAGACAAAAATTAGTATCACAAGAATAAAATCATTTCCAAAAAACAATCCAGATAAAAACACAGCAAAATACCATGAAAAAAGAACCAAAATCATTTAAACCAGAAAATAAAGTACTTACTAATTGAAAGTGTAATTCCAAAAGACCATTGCAGCAAAGACATTTATAAAGATTATATAGATGCTGACAAAGGACATATTATAACATGGAATTTGAAAATTATAGAGTCTAGCTCTTTAAGAAATTTGATGGAGAGGGGAACAAAATTTAGATCGAGAGAAAGAGTAAACATTAAAAAAATCTTAATTTCTATCGGACAAGATTTGGATATTTTTATTTCCAAATTATCTAGAAAATACCATTGGCCTCCAGAGGGTTTCAGAGAATGGAAAGTAAGGATTTTGGAAGAAATTCAAACAAAATTTAATGCAGATAACATTAAAACTAAAGAACGAGGAATTTATTTCAACAAAGCATTGAAAAAAGAGATAAAAATTTAAAAGAGAGATTTGTTGTTACAGTAATAGATAAATCGGCAAATAATTTCGGTTTAATTTGTAAATATTATTATAAAGAACTTCTAATTAATGAATATAACTCCAATTCCACTTACAAATTAAATAGCACCGGGAAAAAGGAATTGGATAAAAGGATGCTAGCTTTCGCTAAGAGAACTAAAATTAAGACTTGCTCTTTAAACTACCCTTACCTATTTCCAACAATAAAATTTCATAAAAAACCAATAAAATTTAGATTAGTAACTTGTAGCACCGGTAGTTACAATTACTATACTGGAAAACATTTCTTTAAATATTTGAAAATTGTCTTAGACAATGGTACGAATTTACCATATGTTTAAGCTGGTCCATTTCAATTTTTTAATAAGTGGACTGTAATCTTATTTAAAATCAAACGACAATTCGAAAGCCAACTTTTTATTTCATCGAGGTTCACCGCCCTCGCAACGACTCAGTACGAAACTGTTTTGAAAACTGATCCCATGTCAGTAGTTTACAATAAATTTTATCGCTGAAGCCAAGTCAGCGTAGGGTTGCAAGATTCTTTCACAAAAAGCGCCAACGAAGTGATAACATTTCGCCCCGCGTTGCGTGTTTATGCAGCACAAGTTACAATTCAAAATTACAATCAAGAATATACAACAAAATATTTTTTTTCGAGTTCAAACATGAAAATATATATAAAAAAAGACATAGAAATATAAATAAGTATGAACCATAAATGTACAATTAAATAGGTGAAAATAGAAAATAAACATTTGAATATGTACAGAACAATATACAGTTTTTTATGTACAAATTAGAAAATCAAGTCTGAATGGGTAGGAGGCAAATTTTAGAGATTGGTCTTTTAAAATGACCATTTTTAGTTCTGACAATTACAACACGAATTTTACCATCCTGTCAGGGAATAACTTGGATTATTCTTCCAAGACACCATTTAAAAGGTGGAAGGTTATCCTCCCTTAGTAAAACCATATCATTTTCCTTAATATTATTTTTTGAAAACCGCCATTTTTTTCGGTCTTGCAAATGATTTAGATAGTCAATCGACCAGCGTTTCCAGATTTGTTCTATTATTTTTGTCAGTCTTTGCCAACGGGTTAATTTACTGTCTAGTTCATTTATTACTGAAGGCTCTGGGATAGAATTTATGGGCCTGCCTATTAAAAAATGGCCTGGAGTTAATGGTTCTAAAACCGAAGCATCGGAAGATAAAGGTGAAATAGGTCTTGAGTTTAGCATGCCTCCTATTTGAGTAACAATAGTTAAAAATTCCTCATAAAATAATTTGGCATCAGCAACAGTTCTTTTTAGATGGTGCTTGAAGGACTTAACTCCAGACTCCCAGAGTCCGCCGAAATTAGAGGTCCGAGGGGGAAGAAATTTCCAGGAGATATTTTCCATTGCTAAAAACTTGGATAAAATTTCATCAGGAAAATTAACAACTGAAGCGAGTTTTTTCAATTCTTTGTTGGTTCCTATAACGGTTTTACTATTATCACTAAATAAGGTTGAGCATTTCACTCGACGTGAGAAGAATCTTTTCAGGCAAGCAATAAATGCTTGTGATGTCAGGTATAGCCTTAGTAACCAAACAAACGAAAATAGCTACATACACCTTATATAAATTACCCTTTCTTTGATTTTTGTACCTTATGAAAAATGGATCGCAAAAGTCTACACCTGTGTTAGAAAATACAGGGTTGGGATTTACTCCCTCTGGAGGTAAATTCCCTATTAATTGGTCTAAGGGAGAAGGCTTACACCTAAAACAAGTTACACAGTTGCGCACAACCTTTCTTGCGATATTTTTGCCTCCAATGGGCCAAAATTCTTGCCGAATAAAATGCAATAATGCTTGAGGTCCTGCGTGAAAGTTCTTTAAGTGATAATACTAGAAAATTTTGTGCTTTTTAGGCAGTATTATTTGATGTTTATGATTATAACTAACATCTGCATGAACCAATCTACCACCTACTCTTAACAAATTGTCTGCATCTAAAAAGGTATTTAATTGACTTATAGGACTCTTTTTCAAAGTTTCTCCGTTTCTTAAGGCCTTTATCTCTTTATAAAATTCACTTACCTGAATAATCTCGATTAATTTCCTTTTTGCTCTTTCCAATTCACTATTTGTGATTGGGCCGGTAATTTTTATTTTATTCTTAATATTGATTAAAAACCTGTAAAGAAAACTAAATACACGAATTAATTTTACATAGTCATTACTTATGGCTAAAAAATCCTCAAGAAATGAAATATTGTTTACAGAAGATAAACTAATGTTTGACTGTGATTTAAGTTCAGTCAGATATTGTTCATCTGAAATTACAGACTCATCAACACTAGAATGTTTTTCAGAGTCCAGTAAATAGTCAGGACCACACCACCATAAGTCGTTGGTTAAGAGTTCATGAATGTTCAAACCTCTAGATATTATATCTGCAGGATTAAGTTGGGAAGAAATATGTTTCCACTGGAAATTTGCTGTTAGAGTTTGTATCTTCGATACCCGAGTAGCAACAAAAGTTTTTAGTTTATATGGAGGTGTCTTTATCCAGGCAAGTGCAATTGTTAAATCTGTGTAACAGATTGTTTCACTGATTAGCATCTGAAGAGAAGGACGAATTCTTAATAGCAACTGCGAGAGAAGGAGACACGCTGACAACTCCAAACGAGGGATCGAAATTACTTTAATGGGAGCGACTCTTGATTTACTGGCAATAAGTTTATTGACAGCTGTGCCATCTTCGATAAACTACCGCTCCGAAAACAGCTTCAGAAGCATCAGCATTACCTACTATAACAGTTATTTCATAAGATTCTGTCAAGATATGTCTAGGAATTTTGAGATTTTCGATGCCTTTCAAAGAGGTCACAAAATTCGACCATTCTGGCTGAATTGATTGAGGGAGAATATCTTCCCAGTTCAATTGTTGGATCCATAATTTTTGCATAAAAATTTTGACCTTTGTGATAACAGGACCAACGAGACCTAATGGATCATACAAACGAGCGATAACTGATAACACGTCTCTTTTAGTGTAGAAAGGCTTGATCTTTAAGTCTACCTTAAAGAGAAAATAATCTTCTTTTGGTTGCCAATTCAGACCCAAAGCTTTTACTGAAGAATGTCGATCAACGAGAAAATATTGTTGGTTAGTTTCCTCAGAGCTATTATTTATGAGTTCAGATGAATTTGAAGTCCATTTATGAAGCTCCATGCCACAAGTTTGCAGCATTTGTATCAACTGCTTTTGTAATTCCTGGGCTGTTTCCAAAGTAGCAGCACCCGAGACAAAATCGTTCATATACACATCTGTTAGTGTAACTTGCGAAGCTAACGGAAATTTTTTCGCTTCATCCAAAGCGAGTTGCTTCAAACAACGAATGGTCAAGAAGGGAGCCGATTTTGTACCATAAGTGACAGTGTTAAGACGATAAGTAGTTGGAAACTCATTCATATTATCCTTCCATAATATTTTTAGCAGATTTCTTTGTGATTCATCAATAAATATTTGACGGTACATCTTCTTAATATCTGAATTAAATGCGTATTTATAAGTCCTAAATCTAGTCATTATTTCAAAAATATTTTCTTTCACTGCACCGTCAAGAAGCAAATCATTTAAACTTTGTCCCGATGTACTAGGGGCACTGGCATTAAATACAACACAATTTTGTAGTTGAGTTTTCAGGTTTGTAAACTCCATGATGCGGCAAATAATAAGATCCTTCACACATGTCATTATTCACTTTTTCCATATGACCTAAACTTTCATATTCTGCAATAAACTCCTTATATAAATTTTGAATCATGGGATTCTTATGCAATCTCTTAGTTGTTTGGTTAAGTCTAACGTTGGCTAAGGCTTTAGAATCACACAACAAACCTTCTTTCATCGGCATTTTAACTACAAATCGACCATCCTTATTTCTAGTGTGGGTTTCTTTAAAATGCGCCTCGCAAAACTCTTCTTCAGTACTAAGAATAGTATTTTCTTCACTAATATTTTCCACTGATCAGAATTTTTCGATTACATTTTTCTATATTCTCATTTCGAGAAACTAAACTACATAAATTAGTACATGGCTCCTGATTGTTTGTATTTACATAGCCACCAGCGACATAACCAAACACAGTATTTTGAAATATTAATTTAGAGATGAACGTATTTGTTCACCCTTAACAATTTCAAAGAAGGTTTCAGCACCCAAAAGGGCATCGATTTTGGAACTCCGTGTAAATTCCGGATCCCCAAGCATAACCTGTGGAATTTCTAAATTAACATTTGTTGCCGGAATCATATCCGTAAATTTGCCTATTACAAAAAAGGTTTGTGATAAAAAGAACGATCCATTACAATTGGCTATATTAGCGACAGCATATTCAATCGAAGTAAAAATTCCTCCTAATCCAGAAACCGATGTATTTATTTTTTGTTTTCGTAAATTCGCGCTGTCAGCAAACTGCTTTGTCACAAAATTTACCTGAGAAGCGCTATCAAGAATTACTCTAGCTCTTGATAAGTGGCCATATATATTCTGAATAAGTACTATTGCAATTGGAAGTAGAACGCTTTAATTTTTTATAAGTAAGCAGGCAGAGGAAGTACGCTGTGAAGCGGCCGATGTCACATCTGTTGGCGATAAATCAGTTCTCGGCTCCGAAGGAATTGCTTCGGAATGAGTAACTTTTTCTCCTCCGAACGAAGGTTCGCTATGTCTGTTCAAGAGATAATTATGATTACCATTGCAGATGTTATACAAGTACTTAGATTGGCGACAAAAAGCTAATTTGTGCCCTGGTGTTAAGCACAACACACAGAGGAAGAGATTTTTAACCATATTAAAACATTCCACAGCATTTAAATCAAGAAAACTTTTGCATTTATACATAGGATGATTTGCTGGTAGACGACAAACAGGACACTTTGATGAAGTGTCATTTACCTTTGTTACTAAAGTACGTGGTTTAGAACTTTGGGAAATAAATTTCGATTTTGGTGGTTGAACAATATTAGCTTTCAAATTTTCTAAAATTTGACATCTTTTTTCAATAAATTTTATAAAGGTATCCCAATCAGTAAGTTCAATTGACGTCAAAGTTATTTCAAATTGTTTACGCGATTCTTTATCCAATTTCTGCATAACAATATTAATCAACATAGCTTCACTTAGTTTATTCAAATCTAAATTCAATAATTTTAGAGCTCTTGAATGTTTATGTAATTGATCAACTAATGATCTTAAATCTTTGGCACTTTCATTTTTCAACTTTTCAATCGAAAATATTTCATTTATGTGAGTATTAACAATAAGTCTTTTATTATCAAATCTATCTTTCAAAGCTTTCATTAAGGAATGAAATGTATCGTCATTCGATATCATCCGAGCCGCACTTCCAACTAAGCATGATTGTAAATAATAAAGCTTTTGCGACTCTGAAAGTTGTTTGTTAGAAGAAATTAACGAATCAAATTGAGCTTTAAAAATGTTCCATTCCTCAAAATTAC
>JAPMOR010087091.1:0-24828 GCA_026543865.1 Argiope aurantia
CATCTTATAGTGGCCATATCAATATTGAAAATCTTTTATGGTTTAAATAAATAGATTGACTTGGCCATCGCATGAAAACACAATGTATCTTTACATCAAATTAGATTACATTAACATATTATATTAAATTAGAATGTTTAGTGCGATTGCCAAGTCAATCTATTTAATCAATCAGACTTTCACACTTTCACGTACTGTTGAATTTTAAAAAGTGAGAATGAATTACTAAAATGCCCCGACTACGATGTCGTTTTCATCATTTGACATTCAGTGTGTGTTTCAAGGGAAGAAAAGGATGTTTGCATTTCCTTTCTTTTTTTTTCACAGTTACGTAGAAGACAATGAAGAACTCTAAACTTCAGGACAAATATGCCGGTTAAAGAGAATTACTGAGCAATTAAAATAGAATGTGAGCAGGGACGGATTAAATACTATAGAAGACGTCCGTTATTGTGTATTAGTTACCATTCGGCCTCTAACTTCTTAATTTCAAAAAACAAGTTTAAATGGAAATTCGAAGGTTTTCTCTCCCCCCTCCCCCCACACACAAAAATAGCCTTCGAAAATTTCGAAATTAGATATAAAAACTATCAAATCAGGCGAAACTTCTGCCTTAGGAATTATGCATGTTTATTTTTCTGTATATACTATTAGTCAAAAACGTAGCGGGTTGGAAATATGAAGTCTGAATTGTTGATGGCTCATTATGGCACGATGAGAGTACTGGTTCCGGTTAAAAAAGCCATGTAATTGTCCGTATCTTGTCTGTCTAATCATGCCAAAAGTGGAGAAGCATAATAGCTGAAAAACACAAAAAAGTTAATAAAAGTCGAATTTCAGAATAAATTTGTCAAATAGAAGAGGCAGTGTTATAAAATACATAATCTGTTAGTATTAATATAAGAAGAAAATAAATAAAAATCATTCAATACTGTGACGATGAAATGGAAGGAACGCTCCTGCAAATTTGATTTTTAGTTTTCTTCATTTAACAGCTCATTGAATAAGCATGATAAATTGCAACAGCCCTGTGGAAAATGTTTTAATAAAATATATTAAAGACATTTTTAAATATATTCTTTTTCTTACTTTCGTTTAAAAACTTTGTTTGAGACACGAATTCAAATTTTCTTTTCTAAGATATTTATTGAAAACGCTGTTAAGTGCTGTATTGTTTCGAGATCGCTTTTCCAAGTAATTTTTATTACTAGGGAAGGTTTCATAAAACGTTACGCCTTACTTACAATAAAAGGAATATTATGACTGTAGTTCATGATGCTGCTCTACTGTTGTTCGATCGTCCATGCTACAGTCCATCTTACAAAGAAACTAACATGCTATTGTCTTTAAAAAGTGCTCAACAATGTCATATCAAAAAGGTGAATCAGGTCCTCCAACCATTATTATTTGCTCATGTATTTGTATTACGACTAAATGCCTTCTATTCGGAACTAAGATATAATCATATCAGAATTATATATTGTGCGTATTATCTGCAAACTTTAACATGGGGCAAACTTGGCAAAAAACTCTATAAAAACGCTATGTAGAATACTCTTCTCAACTTTATATTTTGTACTAAAATTTTATATAGCGTATAAGCATTCTAAATGTGTTTTTACAAAATTCAAATTAGATTTTTAATTAAATTAAGCGAAATATTACTGTTTTCTCTCAATAATGTCGACTTATTTACAAAAAAATATTTCTAAACTTCGATTATATATTTAAATACATAGCACTTTAGCGATACAAATTTTATTTCAGAACCAATTTTTTTATTTTTTATAAAGAAATTCTAATTAATTTTATAATCAATATTTTCCGGTTTTTTTTCTTTCTTTTTTACTTACTAGATTTACAGTCAAGGACCTAAACGAATAGTATGCACATAATATTTGCATATTAATTGTATTGTTATTATTATTATTTGTATTGTTATTGCATTAATGAAAATTATTTTTTAAATTTAAATTTGCCGAAACTTAACTGGAACATTATTAGGTTAAGAAATTTCTGGGAAGAAGTTCGAACCTCCTTTACCATCAAATTTTCTATTTAAACTGTTGTTTGCAGTATTAGTAACAGGGATAACATTATCGCTATTTACACCGAAATTTGGCTCGGCATTTCTAAAGTTGTAAACAGTGCAGACTTTTTGCATTTCAAAGTGGTTAACAAAAAAAAAATTAATTATTTGAACTAAAAGGAAAATTTTCCAGTTACGTTTTTTTCTTCAATGAAGCAAAGAGAGGCATATTCTTTACTATGCATATTTTTTATAAAATTATTCCACATATATATAAAGAAGAAAATTTATAAATTAAGTAATTCAACGAATAGCCTAAAAAATTTTCCTATAAAAATGTTCCGAAGTAGAAATTCAAATCATTATAAATTTCTATTCCTTCTGTACATAAAGTAGTTCGTGACAGAATCTCCGCTTTGGGACTTTCCACCACAACGGTTTGATGCCTGTTAAATGCAAGGAAATTACTCCTTTTGATCCTCGAGCGTTGTATTAAATGCAGTTGTAGTTGTGTATTTGTATTAAATGTGGAACTCATTTCAAAAAGGATTCTGGTCTAGTGACGTCATACTTTACATTGTATTTCATTGTTGATAAAACAATTAATATTCACGCATGCTACGGAGAGATTTATCATAATTTTAAAGTGAACGCTACAAGTGTTGTGTAGTTAAAATAGAATTTTAAGAAAATAATGCTAAATGAAACAAATGTAACCAATTTAATCATATTCGAGAGAATTATTATTTCTCTGAAATGGGAAAATGGGCTATTTTTCTTGTTTTTAAATTATTTTAATAAAAAAAAAGCAAACACGTATTTCTGTTACTTCAAATAGAAATAACTAAAGCCATAAATAAATCTCATATAGATACATAGAGGTTTTAATTCAAACGTGATCTAAAAGATAAAATTAACTCATTATACGTTGATATATTCAATAACCTTAAAAATCATGCAAAACTAAATTGCCCACTTGTTATCTTAATTTACATGCGCCATCCAGAAGAGTATTTTCCCCTACCTTCGACCAGATTTCGATATTGAATTGAAATAAGCTCTCAATTCTGTTGAAAATGCTGACCTTAACTTTTTTCGCATTTATTTCCTACTTCTACACAAAACCAATGATCACAATTTATTATTTTAATATTTCTTATATTTTTTTAATATTCAGTAAAAATTAAGGGGACAATACAGAGCGGACTTCCTGATTCGGAGGTAATGCTGTATAGCTAATATAATTTAATTATAAAAGCGTTGCAATTAATTGTAGTAATAACTGGAGAGTTAGAACGCTATTTCAATGCATGAGCAAAAACATTCCTTCATGTTATTACAGGAACTTCTATGGAAGCTCCCGCTTGCTATATGGTTGTTGCTGCTGAAGTTCACCGGGTGGAATGATAACTGTTATTCCTAAGGAAATATGAATTGATGTCTTTCCGTGACTGAAAGTGGTAGGGAGTTTGGAATAAATGAATAAAAGAAAAATACTTTGGATTTATTCTCGTGTTTATAAAATTGGAAATGTGTAACTATTTTTTTTAATTACATAGCATTTTAAGCATTAAAATCTTAAAACTAACATAAATATTGACGAATCAAGTTAGAAATTTGATCATTCTACGATATTTTTAAAAAAACAATCAAATTTCCATAAAATTATTTTTTCAATGAATCAAAGAATTTGTAGAGAGGGTAAACAATAAGGGAAAAGCTGCCGTTCATTCTGAAGTGAAAAAAGAGAGAAGAATAAAAAAATTAATTCAAGCTTCTGAAGAAGAAATTAGAGTTAATGGAAACTGAGATTTAATATAATTTGAAATGGTACACTTAGAGATATATAAATTGACAATGTTCTCTGAATTTTTCATTGACTTTGAAAGGGATACAATTTTTCGAAGTAAAACCACTCTAATTAATTTTAACTCTCAATGTCTCACTTTTTTAAAATTTATTTGAAAAGAAAAAAATAGCGCATGATTCTTTCACTTCACTAGAATTCAAATTGCATAAAGATGGTTAGTGGTTTTGATTCAAAAGTGATCTAAAAGCTAGAAATAACTCATCATAAGTTGATATACATATTCTGTTTTCAATAAGCTTAAAAATGATGTGAAACAAAATCGCAAATCTGTTGTCATCATTCACATGCTTATTCTAGAAGGGAATTTTACACCTACCTTTCTGTTGCAAATGCAGACTTTAACTTTTTTTTTCATATTTCTAAAGATTGCAATTTCCTATTTTAATGTTTAAAAAAGTGCAATAAGAATCAAGAGGACAATGCACTATAGACTTTTTTATATCAAGTTGAGATTCATTAGGAAAATATTGCCATCAGTTGTAGAAGTATTTAATAAAAAAAGATAATGA
Organism: Argiope aurantia; assembly: GCA_026543865.1. NCBI lineage: Eukaryota > Metazoa > Arthropoda > Arachnida > Araneae > Araneidae > Argiope > Argiope aurantia. Next base: position 4,409 of record JAPMOR010087091.1, read on the forward strand.
GCAATTTTAAGTGGAAAGTAAGAATTTTCTTTATTACAAGAATTTCTATAGAAACACCCGTTTGATATAGAGTCAGTAAGCCATGATGTTTGTTCACCGGGTAGAGTGAAGTTACCATTACTGGAAGCATATAAATTGATGACTTTCCACAGCTGAAAGCATAGGATGCTGCGATTTCATAGAGAAACTGAAAATATTTTCGATTTGTTCTTATCTTCATAAAAATGGAATATATGTAACCGATTTTTAATTATATAGCCTTTTAAAGAATAAAATCTTAAAAAGAATATAAATATTGACAATTCAAAGTTAAAACGTTATCATATGCTACGATATTTTGAGATACAAATTCAAATTTTTTCTAAATTATTTTTAAATAAATTTGAGAATTCTTTCATTGTTCATCGTCATATTCTCATCATTCGAAACGAAATATTGATCTCATCGAGCTGCATGTTAGTTATATTTATGTGTGAAATTGTTCTGACATTCATGTGGTGTCGAATTTTGGAAAGTAACGATCAGCTTTGGTACCATCTTTATGATATGATGTGATTTACAGTATTTGTTTCAAGGGAAAAAAAGATATATACATTTCCTTCTGTTCTTTTCACAGCTACGTAGAAGACAGTAGAGAACTTTAAGCTTTAGAGGCTAAATATTCAGATTAAAAAGGATTAAAGTGCAATTCGGATTAATGAGCAATTAAAGAGGATTAATGTGCAATAAAATTTGAAAGTGAGAAAGGTTGGATTAAATTCTATAGCAGACCGTCGTTATTTTAAATAGCTCATATTCGCCTCTTAATTCTTTTTAATTTCAAAAAACAAGTTCAGATATCATTCTCGTCATTTGATAATGGTTCAAAATTCTGTGATCGTCTTCCCCGTAGCAAGGGGCCTTCGTTTTATTTCGAAACAAAGCATACAAATAATTAATTCATGCCAAATCCGATGCCTGAAAGAGCTATGAATGCTTATTTTTCTGTATATGCAATTAGTTAAAAACAACTGGTTATAATTATGAAGTATCATTGATTGATGGTTTTATCGTACAGGTTAAATGTAATGGTTCCGTTTAAAGAAACTATGTGATTGACAGTACTTTGGCTGTCTATTCATGCCTGGAATTGAAAAGAATAATAGCTGAAAAGTGCAAAAATATAATGCATTTATTATTGTTTTTTTAAACTAAAAAATGCAGATGAAGAGTCGAATTTCAGAACAAATTTGCCAAATAGAAGAGGTACTATTCTAAATATTTATTATCTATTCTCATTAATGTAAGATGAAAATAAGAAATATTGTTCTATGTTTTAACTATGAAATGAAATAATCGCCTTTTCTAATTTGATTTTTTAGTTTTTCTTTTTCGTTTAAAATATCATTGAATTTATAACATAGATTACAGCACTCATGCACAAAAATATTACTATTACATTTTAAAGATATTTTTAAACGTATTCTTTTTCTTGCCTTATTTTAAAAATTTTTATTTGTTATAAAAATATAAATGTTCATTCCTTAAATATGTATTGAAAACCATGTACAATGTATTATTTTGAGATTGCTTTTATAAACACTTTTTTTCTAATGAAGATTTCATAAAACTTAAAGGCGCTATTTACAATAAACGGTTTATTGTGAATGTAACTGATGATGATAACGTATCTACTTTCGATCATTCGTGTTATGATCTCTCTGAAAAGGAGGTTAACGCGCTTGTGCTTTTCAAAAGCCGTGAGGCTGACCGTATTTTGCCTGTCTTATCATGCCAGGAGTTAAGAAGTATAATAGCCGGGAAAAAAAGGCATGCATTATTGATTTTTTATCTTTAATCAAAAATGCAGGGAAAAGTTGGTTTCGGAACAAATTTACACATGGAAAAAGCGTTATCCTAAAATGCATAATCTATGATCATCACTCTAAGAAGAATATAAGTAAAAATACTCTCCATGTTATAATGATTAAACGAAATGAACACTTCGGCCAATTCGATTTCTAGTTTTCTTCATTTAAAATCTCATTGTACTTTTATGATAAATGGTAGCCATATGCGCAAAATGTTTTAATAAAATTTATTAAAGACATTTTTAAACATATTATTCACCTTTCCTTTATTTAAAAATATTTATTTCCGATAGAAATTAATCATTTCTTTCCTAAGATATGTTTGTAAATGTAAATGGATTTCCTAATAATTGTTTTCTTACTTGTGAAGGTTACATAAAAAGTGTATTCCTTTTTTATATAAAAGGACTAATATCAGTGTAATTTAGTACTTAGCTATCGTCTTTCGATCACTCATGCTATAATCCATCTTACAAGGAAACATTATTATTTGCTCGTGTGATTATGCAATCTGTTTGCTTTTATTTGGAATTAAAATATTAATATCCGAAATATATATAGCACTATTATCTGTAAATTTTACCATGGGACAATGGTGAAGAAAAAGTCCATTCAAGAGCTCTACACAATTGTCTGTTTCACCTTATAATTTGTACTTAATTTTTGTATAGCATACAATCAGTAAAAAGAGATTTCCATAATTTTATTTATATTTTAATCAAATTAATCTTAATATTAACATTTTTAACACAATAATTTCGACTTAATTGCATTGAAATCTTCCTTGCCTGGTTTTAAAATTTAAAGAAAAAGAATTTTAGCATACTTATTACATGATACAAAGATTTAAATAGAAAGGAAAATTTTCGATCTATTTTTTCTCATTTCAACCATACAAAGAGATACATATTTTTCATTACGTACATTGCCCCTCACATTTATAAAGTTAAAAATTTATAAATGATGTAATCGGACGCATGGCTTAAAACATTTTCATATCACAATGTTCCGATATAGAGATGCAAATCTTAATATAAATTTCTATACTTTCTATATATATGAAGGAGTTCTTTATTTGCCGTGCTCTAATGGCAGAATCTTGGCTTTGGAAACAAAATATCTCCCACAACTGCTTTGTGCCTGCTAAATGCATAGAAATCCTTCATTTTGACTCTAGGACAGAGTAATTTTATTAAATCTGGGGCTAGTTTCAGAAAGGATCCTGGCTTAATGACGTCGTACTTTAAATTACTTTTTATTGTTCCAAAAAGGAATTTAGATCCATGCATGTTACGAGGAGAGTTATCATATTTTTAAAGTGACCAATACCAGTGTTGCATAGTTAAAATTGAATTTTATGAAAATAAAGTTTAATGAAGCAAATATAGAAAATATAATTCTCTTTAATAACAAGTGATAACCGCACTGAAATGTGTAAAAGGGCAAAGTTTTTCCTTTATAAGGTATTTAAAAAAAAGAAAAAAAAAAGAAAATAAACTCCATATGTTTGTTACTTCAGTAGAACTACCGTCTCCTAAAGATGTTTAGAGCCCTTAATTCAAACATAATCTAAAAAAAATCTAGAAATAACTCGCCGTAAGTTGATATACTTATTCTGATCTCAATAACTTCAAATCGCATAATTATCAACATCATTTACATGCGCATTCTAGGAGAGAATTTTGAACCTAATTTTGACCAGATTTCGATATTGTCTTCAAATAAGTTCTAAACTCTGTTGAAAATACTGACCTCAACTTTTTTGCATTTATTTCCTGTTTTTTTAACATTTCTTTCATTTCTTTTTTTTTAATTCAGCAAAATTCAAGGGAACAACATAGGGTGTACTTTCTGATCCGAAGACAATACTGTAACACAGATTAATATTAATTAAAAAATACTACAATTAACTGTAGTGATAAATGTTTAATAAGCAGAGAAATACAAAGAGATTTCAATGCATGAGCATAAACATTTTTCCACCTTATTGCAAGAACTTCTGTAGAAGTCCTTGTTTATTAAAAAGTTGCAGAAGTCTCTTCTCAATTCTCTGTGTAGAATGGTAATTCCTTTCCTCAGGAAATATAAACTGATCTCTTTTCGCTACTGAAAGGGGTTGGAAGTTCCGAATAAATGAATAAAAGTGAGAAAAATACTTTCGATTTACTCTCATCTTCATAAAATTGGAAATGTGTTTTAAAAATCAAAATTCTCAAAAAATATCAAAAATATTAGCAAATTAAGCTGAAAACTTTATCGTGCTGTGATAGTTAAGGAACTCAAATTTTAATAACATTACTTTTTAATGAATCATATATTTCTTAGAGAGAGAAAACAAAGAGAGATAAATCTAGAGTTCATTTTCAAGTGAAAGAAGAGAGACGAGTAAAAAGATTAGTTCATACTATTGAAAAAGGAATTAGAGAAAATGGAAAATGAGATTTAATATAATTTGAATTGGTACACATCGAGATATATCAACTGACAAATTTACCTAAATTTTTTCCATCTGGGAAAGATTCATCTGTGAAAAACTGCTGGTTTCCAATTAAATTGCTTGCATAGTATACAGCTTTAAAGAAGAGATTTCTTTGGGAGGTTCTTTATCTAAATCAATGACTGTATTTATATACAAAATGGAAGTGACCGAAATTCTTGAATTCCGCTATGGTTGCTCTGGGTCTTTTTGTTACTTTTGTTTCATGCAGGAAGTCTCCAAATTTGAGGGTTACAGATAGATCCGATTCGTAGGATATCCTTGAATATTAGAATTTTTCCGGAGACAGAATGGTTTGTCTACCTTCCAGTGAAAAAAAAACAAGTCCCCAATAATTTTTCATTGATATTTATAGATTCTTTCATTCATTCAAAACCCACAGGAAACAGATCATCTCTTTGATTTTAGAGTGATAACTAACCAACCGGAAGGAAAAAACACATCACGATGAAAAACACCTGCCTATATATATAAGCAGCAGAAACGGAGGAAAGAAATTAAATCAAATGCTGCACGGATTACAAACTTTTGCAAGACCAACAAACAATTTTACAAGATGGCTTTCATTTTTATTTGTATAGTGTGCGTCGTGGAACCCGTATCCCCAATGTAAATATTAGATTTAATGTCTGCAAATTATAACGACTGCAAAGCCACTATAGCTCAATTAATGGTCCTAATATTAACGGCCTTAAGCAAGAGGGGAATTTTCTGCTCGAAAATAGACTCTAATTATGTCGAGACTCGAGACTAACCGACATTGGAAGAAAAGAGGAAACTTACTGATGATCTAAAATAACGATTAAATAAAGAAATATATACAATTTTTAGGTGAAGTAGAGATGTTACCTCTGTAGAATTACTCCCTCTAAATACGAATTGGTGCCACTCATTCAGTTACACTAGATTTTATTCTTTTTGGAGATAAAAATTAAGCTGATTGTCCTCTCATTTTCCTGCTGATATTTTAACTACCTTATTTTCTTAAATTACTTAAGTTTAATGATTTCATTCATTTTAATGAGAGTTTGTAACTCAATGAAATGTGGAAAAAGGCAATTTTTCACATTTTGAATTTATTTGAAACAAAAGAAATCTTACGATTCAGTCAAGTTACGAGAAGTCCAGACTCAAAGATATTCATAGTTTTAATTCAAATGTGATCTACTACGAAAATACAGCTATTAATAAAAATATCGATTTGATAAAAGGAAGAACGACAAAGAATTTCAAGAGTCACGCATGAATTTTCATTAATTTTATTATAGAAACTTCTACTAAAGCTCCCGCTTGCATACAGTCGGGTTTAATGAATTCATTCACCGGGTAAAGGCTTGCATACAGTCGGGTTTAATGAATTCATTCACCGGGTAAAGTAAAATTGGTTTTTCCCGGGAAATATAAATTCATATCTTTTAAAGGCTGAAAGTGATAAGATGCTCAGATTTATTGAAAAAAATTAAAAAATATATATTTTTAATTTACTCTCATGCCCATAAACCTGGAAACTATTGTAACGTTTGTATCTATTTTTTTAACTATATTGACTTTTGAAGAATAAAATCATAAAAATAATATAAGTATTGACGTACCAAATCTAAAACTTTATCATATGCATGACACTTTGAAATAAAAATTCAAATTTTCATTAAATTACTTTTTTTAATAAATCAAATAATTCCTTTATTGTTTATCGTCAGATTCTCGATAATGGATGCGAAACATTTACCACATCAGGTTGCATCTTGTTCACATCTGTGGAAAAAAATGTTCTGATTTTCCCGTTCTGTTAAATTTTGGAAAGTGATGCTGAATTAGTAAAAGATGGTAACTTCGTGTCGTCTTTATCTATAGTATGTGTTTCAAGAGAAAGAATTGTGATAGTTTAACATAAAGAAACAATATGATTTGCTGTAATTTGTCTGTGTAATCATGCCAGGAATAGAGAAGTATAAACATAAAAAAAAACCACAAAAAAAATTAATGCATTAATTTTTGATTATCTTTGAAACAAAAATACATTCAAACTTCAAAACAATACTTTCAAATGGAAGAGACACTGTTCTAAAATGCATAATTCATTATAATCTATTATTTGAAAATAAGTAAAAAAACGTTACATGTTGTGGCGATAAAGCGAATTGAACAACGCTGCTAATTTTTTTTTCATTTAAAATATCAAGGAATTTGAATAATAAATTGCAGCACCCATATCCAAAAGGTATCATTAAATCATATTTGAGACATATTTAAACTTATCCTTTTATTTGCCTTCTTTACTTTCAAAGAAATTTCTTTCGTGATAGAAATTAGATTTTTCTTTCCTAACATGTTTATTAAATACGTTATTCAGTGTTGTATTATTTCTAGATTGCTTTTGAAACATTTTTCCTTAGGTTGCATAAAACTAGATATACATTAGTTACATAGTTACATACATTAGTGAAGGTTGCATAAAACTTTAAGCTCTATTTACAATAAAGGGATTATTATGAATGTAATTGGTATAAATACCCTATCGTCTTTCGATAATTCTTGTTATGATCTATCTTGCAAGGAGGCTAACATGCTTTTGCCTTTCAACATCGTTGCTCAACATTGACAATTCAGGATTGCGAGTGCCAAAGGTTTAATAATGTTTTTTTTTTGGATATGTGTGTGTATGTGCACAATGTAAGCAAAGAGAAGTATAATCAATCAGAAACTGTATCACAGAATTTTATGAGTTACCATATTTTAGATTTCTTTGATTGCTTAATGAACATATTTAGAATTAAGCCTATCTGGCTTCTGACTTTGTATATGATAATTTAATATTAAACGATCTGAATGAATTTAACTTGGTACTTTTTACACCAAAATTGTACATTTATGTCAAACTTTAAACGAAATTCATCAAGAATAAGTCAGACCAGTGGTTATTCCATACACATAGATACAAAACTGTAATGAACATTAATTATCAGTGTTCACGCGGCATATTTTGAAACCAATCTATCATTGGGATATTTGTCCTTCTTTATTGGTGAATTTTGTAGTGTAGGAGCTCTGTTGTAAAGTTTTGGATTCGATATATTATAAGTTAGAAATCTGATTTTATTACAGGAATAGCTTATAGTACAAGTAAGTCATTTGATTGAGAATTCCGCTGTTCCTCCAGGAGTCTGTGGCACTAAAATAGATTTGATATTAAAATTATTTTCATCAAAAGGTACAGAATAATTGTCCGGATCAAGTTTGGCTACTCTGCTGTTTTTTCTGAATAGGAGTTTTGTTTCAGCCTGAAAAATTTGGTTGATCTTTTCCGCAGTTAGCGTATTTCGCTGCACTAACATGGTGGATCAAACCTCCTCCCGCTGGTGTGATTTAAGGAAGTTTCAAGAGGAATGGCTTGCCCAAATATTCGTATATACGATCTGACTGCAGTTAAAAATTCCAAGGTCCTTCCCAAGAGTGCAGTGAATTGGTTTCAAAACTGAATTTTAATGTAGTTTTAACAGAATAGAATATCGTGGATTTCTTATCCTTATAACTCGAAGACGCAATAATCTAGATAAACGAAGTTCGACTTTGCTAATCAAATTATAAACCTGTATCACATCGATGCAAATATGCAAAAGGATAGATGTCGGACTTTATTATTCTACGAACGGCAAATCCGCCGTACTGCGTTAGTACATGAAAAAGTTTGAATAAACGCTTTCCTTCTGATTTGATTTGAGGAAGTCTTTTAAAAGTGACATAAGTCATCGAAATTTATTATCTATCATCTTCGTGAGTGTCCATGTCACAATATACATCTATAGAGTTATCCGCTGCGTAGCCATATGTTGTAGACGCCATTGATTTTGTTTCCATTCTTTTAAATTCCACAACTGTCAATGTGTATTCAGCTTGTAGGTACACCTAGATATATGAGGTATACAGTTTGCTAAAGCGTTTGCCCAGTACATTAAAAAAATTTGAATATCCTTTATGCTATTCTAGTAAGTTGGAATGGAAATTGCTTTGTGTTGGAAACGGATATGCCTCATCAAAAGAAAGTTAGGGTAGCGGCTAAAGAGTTACAACAGAATGAAAAAGAACAGTAGTTAATATTGTGTACACTTTTTGAAATGTCGTGATTAGAGTTACGTGTATTTGTTGTGATTCCATTTATTGTGACGTTTCAGAAAAATATTATTTAAAACTTAATTAAAGAAATAAAACGCTTTTTTACTACACGCTTCACCGATGTAGTGCGCGAGATCGTTCCGAAGAGAAAAGAGATGAGAAAAACTTTTTTAGAAGCATTCCCGGATGATGATCACGGCGAGGTAATTACACCAAAGACAGCCCCGATGGAGCCTGTAGTTTACAGATATAATTTATAGTAGATATATACGATTCATGATAGGTATAAATGATTTATAATAGACATATATGATAAGTATGATAAATGATTTTGAATATTTTCAAATTGGGAGGCTTACTAAGAATGTTATGTTTTACATAAAGCAGCGAATAATGCATATATTTAGGAAAACTGAAATACCTGATGAATTCATAAATAAAAAAGCAGTTGTTAAATATTTGCATTATATGGAAACCAATGAAAACAACATAACATATTTGAAGAAAAGTTACAACTGCAATGTGCCATCCCCATTTGGATGGTTATTTCTAATTTTTCAGGACAATTTTTCACAATGATATACCACTAATCTTGCCAATTCCTTCCTCTTTCATTATTTTCAAAGAACAAATACTTTGACGCAATTGTTGTTTCTTCTAACTCTTTTATTATTTGATGGACACATTATCTGCACTCAGCTAACCTAAAAAGAAAAAAATATGACAAAGTTCATGAAATTCACAATAATGGGGATTGATATTTTCTTCAACAAAATATGCTATATTATAATGGACAAAAGTGATATAAATTAATGCCACGAATTGGATGCTTGCTTTTTTTTCTAATCACACTTACGATAACTCTCGTGGATGTAAAAGTATGCCAGAAAATAGAAATGAGAAAAAATGCTTCGAAAATTTGCACTCGACTTTTTAATATCGCTAGATTGTAGATTCACCGTAATACTGTTGTTGTTGTTTATAATGGTACTTGCCCTGGACAAGCTCGCTGACGAAGTCAGCGATTTTAAGCCAAGCGAGCGCCTCTTGTTTTAGTAGCGCCAACTAGGGCCAAGAGTACGTCTTAGCTACTCACGCATCACATTCGCTTGTACAACCCCTTTTTACAGCGGCTCACATTCACACATCTCACAGAAAGAACAGATGAAGAACAGCCGTGCCCGAACCGGGTCTCGAACCCAGGACGCCCAGATCACGTGGAGGACGCGCTACCTCATGCCAGGAAGCCGGCACCGTAGTGCTTATATTTAAAATTAAATAATGCGAATGATATGTATGAAAATGGTTATGCATGCTACTTATATTGAAAAAGTAACGTATATATATTTTCAGTAACTACTTTTAGTTAGAAGTGCGAAGAGTTATGTTCATATTAAAGATTAAATATATATATCGTTTTTCGAACTTTTCATTCCGATGTCTCCAAACTAATAAATAAACCAGTATTCCTTTATTTTTCAGTCAGAAATTATTATATGAGCAGGCTGAATTCCAATTCTTAGTACTTCAATTTTGAGCGAGCAAACAGTGAGGGAAAGGCTACAGTTCATTTTGAAGTGAAAGAAGACAGAAGAATAAAAAAATTAATTCAAACTGTTGAAGAATGAATTAGTTAATTAAAGCTGAGATTTAATATAATTTGATAAATAAAAATAATAATTTATTATTATAAATTTTCTTATTTTTTGATAAAACTTCAGTAAAAATCAAGAGGACAATGTAGCGTTGTTTTACTGATCCGGAGGCAATGTTTCAGAATTGATTGAGATTTATTATGAAAACCGCCATTAATGTTAGTAATTCTTTAATGAAAAATGATATTCAGAGAAATCACAATGAATGAACATGAATCTTCCTTTACATTACTACAGGAGCTTCTATATAAGCTCTTGTCTATTATACTCTCTCCAAAATTATAGATTATAAGTTCAGGGGGAAGAATGGCAATCATTGTTTCTGAGGAAATATAAATGGATGTGTTTTCAGGGCTGAGGGTGGTAGAGAGTTTCGATTAAATGAATAAAATTGAGAAAAAATATTTTCGATTTACTCTCATCTTCATAAAACTGGAAACGGGTAACTATTTCTTTTAATTATATATCCTTTTTAAGAAAAAAATCTTAGAAGTATTATAAATATTGGCGAGTCAAGTTTAAAACTTGATCATGCTGAGATATTTTTCTCAAAATAAAATATATATATAAAATTATTTTTTCAATGAATCGGAAAATTCTCGTAGAAAGTAAAGAATGAGGGACAAAGCTGCATTTCATTTTGAAATGAAGGAAGAAAGAGTAAAAAAATATTAATTCAAACTAGTGTAGAATGAATTAATTATTGGTATATGAAATTTGATATAATTTGTAACGGTACACCTAGAGAAATATCAGCTATAAAATTATCTGCAATTTTATGGAGGTAAACTTAGGCTGGTTTAAGATGGAGACACATTTTCGTTGTAAAATATGAATATCTGTGTTCAGCTGATGTGAGAAAAGTCCCGATCTTCAATAGCGTTGTTTGTAAAGTATAGTGTGGCAAAGGAATTTCATGATTTAAGTCAATGACTGCATTTATATATCAAGTGAGAATGAACGAAATTCTTTATATGCGCAGAAAGAAATCTTTTATTTGTAACAGTAATACTGATGGTGCACCAGTAGAAATAATCCCTCTAAATAAGAATTGGTATTTGTGTTGTATCACGAATACAGTTACACTCGATTTTATTCCATTTGGAGATCAAAATTAAGCTGGTTGCCCTCTAATTTACCTGTTGATTTTTTTACACCCTCATTTTCTTAAATTACCTTAGTTTCAGAACTTAATTCGCTGTAGTGAGAATTGGTAATTCACAGAAATATGGAGAAATGTAATTTTTCTTATTTTGAAATTTATTTGAAAAGAATAAAAAAGAAACGCGTTTATCTGTTATTTTGTCAGAGATTCTTTCTGATAAACGTATTTTCAATTTTTAATTCATACGTAAACTAAATGCTATTAATCGCTCATTATAAGTTGTTATACCTATTCTGGTCTCAATAACCTTAATAATAATGCGAAACTAAATCGCAAGCTTGATATCAGCAATTACATCTGTAGTTTAGAAAGGAATTTTGTACATAGCTTTGAGCAGCTTTGGTTATTGATGTGAAATAAATTCTCTACTCTTTAGAAAATGCTGATCTTAACTTTCAGTGTGTGTGTGTGTGTGTGTTTGGCAATTATAACACATTTTTATAAATCTGAATTTCCTATTTTAATATTTCTTTTAAAAAACTTCAGTTAAAATCAATGAAATAATCTGTGATGGACTTTCTGATCCGGCAATGATACTGTACCATTGATTGAGACTTGTAATGGAAATATATCGACAAAGAGAAACCACTATTTATTAAACAGAAAAATAAAGAGCAATTTCAATAAAAAAGCACGAATATTCTTTAAACATATTACATAAATTTCTATGGCAACTCCCGTTTGGTATAAAACTAACAACTCATTATTGCACTCACCTGGATAAGTAAAAATGGCCTTCCTGGGGACCTATAAATTTATGTCTTTCCGTGCTTGAAAGTGGTAGGGGGTTCCGATTTAATAAATAAACCTGAAAAAAATATTTTCGATTTACTCTTATTTTCAAAAATTGGAAATGTGTAACTATTTTTTACGTCTTTTAAAGATTCTTAAATATAACTTAAATATTGAAGAATCAAGGTTGAAACTTTATCAAATACAAATTCAATATCGAAACTTTGTTGAATACAAATTCAGATTTACTTTAAATTTTTTTCAATGAATCTAAAATTTATTCATCTTTTTATCATCAGATACTCTACATTGGAAACGGTATATTCACGACATCAGGCAGAATGTTGGTTAATCCTTGAAAAAATTGTTCTGACTTACATGAATTATTGAATTTCGGAAATTGAGGAACAATTAGTAAAAGGTGATAAAAAAAATTTATAAAAGGCTTTGATGTCTTCATCTTGTGTGTGTGTGTTGGCCTATAGTATATGTTTCAAGAAAGAAAAAGATGTTTGCATTTTCTTCCTTTCCTTTCGCAGCTATGTAGAAGACAATGGAGAACTCTAATCTCTTGAGGGTAAATTTTCAATGGAAACATTAGCGTCAGAATCTAAATAGGAACACACATTTCTATAATAAATGATTTGTAACATTATTTCCGCTATTTGCCTGTCTTTTCTTTCACTTCTGTATAAAATGCCACCTATCGGCTGTTTTTTGAATTATTATTTTTCCTACCTTAACAAAATCGCATGACTTACCGATGCTACACCTGCAAACCGTTTTTTATTCTGCTTAATTTTCAGTATTTTATAAATTTTTAAAGATTTTACGGACCCTTTGCCCACCCTGTATATATTTTTTATCTTGTATTATTATTTTCAAATTGCTCTTATATTTATAAAATGAAAAACTTAGACATTATTTAGTTGTAGAAACAACTTAAAACATTTTCTTATCATAAAATTATGATGTAGGGACACAAATTTCAATCTTCTATAAATTTATTACAGGAATTTCTACAGAAACTCCCGTTTGTCACATAACCAGTAAATATGTGACTATTCTTTAATTATATTTTCTTTTAAAGATTATATTACTGAATATATTATAAATAAAGACGTATCAAACTGAAAACTTTATCATATGCTCTGATATTTTGAAACACTAATTCAAATTTATATTAAAACATTTTTTAAATGAATTAGAGATATCTTTCATTGTTTATCGTTAAATTCTCGACATTAGAATCCAAATACTCACCACATCAGACTGCGTATTGGTTACACCTTCGAAAGAAATTGTTCTGAGTTTCACATAGTGTTGAATTTTGAAAAGTAAGGATAAATTATTAAAAGGCCCCAGTTTCAATGTCGTCTTCATCATGTGATCCACCGTGTTTGTTTCAAGGGAAAAAAGAAGGAGTTTGCATTTCTTTCTTTTCCTTTCGCAGCTACAAAGAAGATAATGAAGAACTCTAAACTCTTGTGGGTAAATAATCAGGTTAAAAAGAATTAATGAAAAATTCATACAGAAAGTGAGCAGAGCTGGATAAAATACTATAGGAGTCTTCATTATTGTAAATTTTCTCGTATTCTTTCACATTTTAACATCAAAAAAGAAGTTCAGGTATCATTCTCGTCATTTGGATATGGCTAAAAGTTAAGAGGTTAGCTTCCTCTTCCAGAATAGCCTTCTTCGTTTTATTTCGAAACAAGACATAAAAATGATTGAATCATGCCAAATCATCTGCCTTAAAAAGTTATGCATGCTTTTTTTTTCTGTATATGCAATAAATTAAAAACTAAATGAGTTGGAAATATTAAATTTCAATTCTTGATGGCTTTAACATAGTTTCATGGTGAAAGTACTCATTTCGGTGAAAGAAGAATACGATTGACTATATATTGTCTATTTATTCGTTCCAAGAATTGAGAAATATAATATCTGGAAAAATATAAAATCATAATGTATATGAATTATTGTTTTTTACCTTTTAATCAAAAATGCAAAGAAACGTTGAATCTTAGAACAAATTTTATGGCGGAAAATGCATTGTTCTAAAATGTATAATCTATTATTATTATTCTAAGACGAAAATAAGAAGAAGAAGAAGAAAACCCTCTCCAGGTCGTGATGATAAAATTTCCTGTTTTCTTCATCTAAAAGTTCATTGAATTCACATGAAAAATCGCAGAAAATTATTGTACTTTTTTTCCCTTCGTTTAAGAAAGTTTATTTGTGATAGAAATTAACATTTTCTTTCCTAAGGTGTTTATTGAAAAAAAATGTTCACTTTTGTAATATTACGAGATTGATTTTCTAACAATATTTTGTTATTAGTTATTTTGTTATTTTCCAATAATAGTTTGTTACTTTAAGGCCTTATTTACAATAAAAGGATTATTATGAGTGTAATGTATGATGCTACCCTATCATTTTCCCCTTATTATTATTGCTATAGTCCGTTTTACAAAGACACCAACATGCTTGGTTTTTTTAAAAGTAATCAAAATTGTCATTTCTAGAAGGCGAATAATTTGCTCAAAGGATTATTATTTGCTCGTGTGGTTATATTATGATAAATGTTTTTATTTCTATCTAAGACATTAATATCAGAATTATATAACGTGCGCATTATCTGCAAATTACTTTTTGCTACAAACGTGACGAAAAACGCGATTAAAGCGCTCTAGAGAACAGTCTGTTGCACCTTATAGTTCGTTCTTAAAATTTGTGTAGGGCAGATTTCTCAGAGTTTTAACTAGATTTGTAATTAAATTAAAAGGAACAATCACGTTTTTCCATAATAATGTTTAACATTACTTTAAAAATTTTACTCGGTTTTAAAATTTAATCATATAACATTTTAGCGATACTTATTTTATTTCCTACCGTTTTATTTTTAGTTTTAATAATTTTCCGAAAAATTATAGTTAATATTTTATGGTTCTTTTTGAAAACAATGATTTCCATTATTTTACTTGCAAACTGTACAGTCACAGTAAGCACAAATAACGTGAGCAAGTATCGTTATTACATGCGTTAAAATAGTTTTAAAAAATAAAATATATCGAAACAAAACTGGAACGTTATCATGAGAAATTATTCCGTTTAATAGGGTTCCAATGCTCTTTCTTTATTTTGAGTTTTTATTTAAGCTGGTGGTTGCTACGTTATTAACAGAAGCAATACTTTTGCTGTTTAAAAAGAAACTTGGCTATACAATTCTTATGAAATCCACACTGCAGTCTCTTCGCAATTCAAACTGGTAATGTAAAAAAATAATAATATCGATTCAAATATTGAAATAAAAAGGAAACTTTGTGAGAAAATTTTTCTGTCTACACCCGTACAAAGAAATATATGTTTTTTATTATGTATATATTCTAAATTATCCCTTAGATGTAAAAAAATACAAATTTATAAATTATGTAATTAGACAATTAGCTAAAACCATTTTCATATCACAATGTTCCAATATAGAGATGCAAATCTTATTCTAAATTTCTATTCTTTCTGTACATGAACGATTCTTTAATTATCCTGCTGTAATCCAAGAATCTCGGAATGCAGAACAAAATACTTTCCACAATGGTATGTACTTGCTAAATGCATCGAAATCATTCATTTTGACTCTCGGGTGATGTAGCTGTACTAAATGAGAGGCTAGTTTCAAAAAGGATCGTGTCTTAGTGACTCTTTACATTACTTCCCAATGTTTTGATAAAGAATTTATTTTCACGCATGCTACGAGTGGAGTTATCGCATTTTTCAAGTGAATGCTATCAGTATCGGACAGTTGAAATGGAATGTTAAGAAAATAATGTTTAATGAAGCAAGTGTATCAAATATAATTCTCTCTAGTGAGAATGAATAACTCACTAATATGTAAAAAGAGGCAATTTTTTTTCTTTTGAAATAATTTTTTTTAAAGAAAACACATGTTTCTTTTTCCTCACTAGAACTAGAGTTTCCTAAAGATATTTAGAGTTTTAATTCAAACATGATTCAAAACATAGAAATAGCCCATTATAAGTTGATATACTTATTCTTCTCTCAATAAACTTAAAAATAATGCAAAAGTAGATGCTTGTTATCTTCATTAACATGCGCATTCTAGAAGAGAATTTTCACCTACCTTTCACCAATATCCGTTATTCATTTGAAATAAGTTTTCAACTCTGTTGAAAATTCCGATCTTAATTTTTTTGCCTTTATTTCATATTTTTAAAGATAACATTTTCCTATCTCTTTAAAAACTTAAGTACAGGGTACAGGGTACAGGGTACTTCTTTATGATAGGGAAGGTCAGATACATTGCGACACAAACATTTAAAGATTGTCATCGTTCGCCTTTAAAATTTAGAATTGTGATGGTAAAATGACAAAATCCAATAAATATATCCAGAAAACTATTTTAAAATGAAATAATCAAAACATAGTGTTTTTATTTGTTATAATACTAAGTTTTAGATAAAAACAGACATTTTCTTACTGCAAAAGTTCAGATACATTTAATAGTTTCCGCTAATTTTTATCAACGCACGCAAATGAAATAGAGATGACTTCACAGACTTCGAGTACTTAAAGCGTGACCATCGATATTCTCGATGGTCACGCTAAAGTTCTTCAAACAAAAATATTTGGTTTTGGTTTGCTTGAAACAACAAGCGAAGATTTGGCAGATGAAGTAAGTTTATCTCCTAAATTTCAACTATTAAAAATGATCATAGAAATATATTTATAGCGTTTTATTTAGTGAGTGCATATATAAAGCAAAATGCAGTTTTGGAAATCTGCGTGAGGCAAATTAATAGGATGAATTTTAGATTAAAGACTGACGAATACCCAACAAATGATTATTCATGACAATAAAAAGTCATCGTTACCCTCGATATCAAAGGCTACAATTCGAAGACAAATTTGAGAAAAGGAACAACAGATTGTTGGAAAATGAAAAAGAAATCAGTTCTGAAGCTATCCCTATTAGTACCATATGACCAAAAACATTGTTACGGTGTCTTCATGTTTTTATCCAATATTTAGAACATCAATCAACATCGTGGTGATATTGTAAAATATCTTGAGTTAATAAAAACATAATAAGTCAAAGAATATTGGGAGCAGAAAATCATATATCATATGTGTTAAAATGGTAATTATTGATATTTAGAGATGAAATATTTATTTATTTATTTATGATATTTGGTGAGGAATCGGAATCAGGTTGTATCAGATGGCTGAAAAGAGTATTGTCATGACTTCCACAAGGAAACTCTTTTTTATTACAACAGAAGTCAAGATGGTTTCTCGGTAAGGTTTTAGGAATTTCATTTCAATGACAAGAGTTTCACACTTTACTTGCGGTCCCCAAACATCGGAACTTTATATTAAATCACTGGAGATAACCTGCTACCATCTAAATCTTCTAGGCGGCGATCACTGGGAATTTGTATAAGATAGAACTAAAATTTAACTACAAAGAAAACAAAAGTCTTGTTTAATACTCAGAATAAAACATTCTTGATTGGCTAAAATGTGGTTCAGATCTTAACTTAAAAGAGAATCTTTGAAGCACCATGTCTCACAAAGTTTACAGAATCGGTAAGCAATATTCTTTGTAAATAAACTCAAGAGATATATTGAGTATGTATGATACAAAATCAAGCTCCAAACCGTGCAAGATTTAATTTTTTCGAAAAATACTTATATTTATAAATTAATCAACAAGAATGTGTACGTAATCAGGGTTTAATCCTCTTTAATTTAATGATTTATATTTTTGATACAGTGTTAATTGTTTTTAATTTCTTAATAACTTGCAGTAAGCTCAAGTAAGCTTTAATTGTTAAAATATTGTACATGTATATGAAGCCTATTACATTGGAACTGTGTTAGAAATAGATAAAGTGTTTTGGGTTCAAAGTCTAAATATTTGAGTTCCAGTGTATCTATGTTTTTATGTAAATCACATTCGTTTGTATGTAGCATATGTACGTTTGAACTACGTACGTACATAAATAGATGTATATATATGCATATAATATTTTTACATGAATACGTGCATACGTATCTTTATATAGCACGTTATGCATTGCATTACTTATATATGCATGTAATAGTTTATAAACGTAATATATATGTAGCATAAATATGTAACGTTCTACTTAAGCACTTATATATTGATATAACGTGTTATTATATATTGTTACAAACCTGCAATGCGGCTTCCCAGCATAGTTTGTTCCATCATCGGAAAGAAAGTTTTACAGTCATCTGAATGGGACTAGCGCGTCGGAGGTCCCAGAGCTTGGCGACAAACTTGGCGACCATTTGGCGACTTTGGCGCCAAAATAGATAATACCCGAAACTTCGAGAATTTTCCCGATCCGTCCAGTAGGAACCGAGATACGCCTCGAACGTTCCTGATTGGTTGAGAGGCTTCTTGCCCCGCCTCCTGAGACCTATAAAAGGGGCTGCGGCTGCCAGAAAGTCAAGTCCGAGTTGAGGGACGACGGAGTAGTCCGAAGACGGAGCGGAGGAGTCGTAAGCGACGGTGAGCAGCGACGGAGTCAAGCTCGTGCTGAACTGAGCTGTGCGCTACTGTCTGCAGTAGATTCTGGTTGTATGCTGCTGTTGTATGCTAAACGTCTCGGGTGAAGGTAATCGTCTTCTGTGCTGTATATAGTTGTCGCTTTTGTGCTGTCCTGTGTATCTTCGTGTAAATAAACGTCGTTGTTTTTATTCTACTTCTGCCTGCTAATTGAGCGTTCTACACACCATATCACTTCCACTATCCAAACGAACCCCGGTAAAGAAAATTTCGCAACATTTGGTGTCAGAAGTGGGATAGTGGTTAATAGTGCATGGTGCTGACGAGATCTCAAGCAAAACAATGGCTGATAGCGGTAATGATGAGTTACTGGCCCTGTTGGCTGAGATGAAGAGATCTATGGAAGCTGGACAAGAGGAGATGAAGAAATCTATGGAAGCTGGACAAAAGGAACTTTTGCGAAAAATGAAAACCTTTACGGAAGAAATGAAAGACTTTACGGAAGAAATGAAAGCCGGACAAGAGAAACTTTTGCAAAAAATGGATGCCTTCACGGAAAAAATGAAAACCGGATATGCACACATGAGGAGTGAATTGAAGAAAGGCCTTTCGTCGTGGAAAGAAATTTTAGAAGATAAAGTTAATAGAATTGTAGACATCCAAGTTATCACAGAAGAAATTAAAGGAAGCAGCGAGAGCCAAGTGGAAGAAAAGACTGAAGATCGAATGGAGACCGGTGTCACCGAAAAGGAGAATAACCATCCGGAGGATGAGCCAAGGTTTAATGAGGAGAGGAGCGAACAGGGAGAATGTCAAATAGTTGCGGAGCTGAAACAGTTTTCTCCGAATGAGTCCCCTGAAGTGGAACCGAAAGTGCAGGCGCTTGGGGATGGAGAAGATGGACTTTCTTCGGACAGGTCTGTTGGTGGCGACCCGTGCTCGATGTCTATGGATGCAAGAGTTGATGCGACCCTGTTTGGATTAGATTCGTCCCAAAGATTAAAGGAACTACCTTTCTGCAAGCCTCTTGGTATCTCCTGGCATAGTGACACGGAAGAAGACTACGTGGCGGGAATCGCTGATCCCTGTAGTCAAGATCTCCACTTCCTTCAAGAATTCATCTTTGCTGTAAATCTGCATAGAAGTGTGATGCAAATAGGAGCCGATGAATCTCCTGTGCATCCGGACATGTTATGTCGTCGCAGAAGGACCTTTCCAGCGAAAATGGATGCGCTCTTCAGAAGATCCAGTGTGGAGAGCTGCGGACAATTCTCGAGTGTCGAGAATAGACCGGGAAGAGGTGGACGTATTCCCGTGAAAGCTTTGGCGATGAAGGCGAATACCTGGCTTTCGAGTGGACTTCAGAAGGCATCGTTGGATCATCCTGATACATGGCTGGTTCGATGGAAGAAGCTAAAAGTGACCAACCGAAAAGCCTGGCAAGAATTCATTCCTGAGATCTCTACTACGATCCAGCGTTTGGCTCCATGGGACATCCTGCATTTTAAGGAACGGAATCAAGTCTGGATGTACAATCCGAAACGACGAAGAGGTCCGGGTCAAAAGCATTGAGAAGGTTGGATGGATCTTTAGTCGCCTCCAAATTAGTGAATGATGTCATCTTCGAGACAATGATGCTTATACAATAAAGGATGATGCTTATACAATAAAAAAAATATTCGGATTAACCATGCATAATTTATTGAACGGATGTTTCAATAGAGGCTCCTCTAATATTGAAAAAAGTAGTATATTCTTAATTGTTTTTTACTACGATAATGTTTAGGCTTAATTCAGTTTACTTTTTGTTTTGAAGCTTATTATCTATCCATGGAGAGGTATCTAAAGTATA
>JAPMOR010087091.1:24928-42537 GCA_026543865.1 Argiope aurantia
TATATATATATATATATATATATATATATATATATAATTTTTTAATATTTTTGTACAATATACTACAAAATATTTTGCTAAATCATTAAAATTACAGAAAAAAACTATGCGGGAATAAAATCAGAATCGCAGAAAACTTTTTCTTTGTATTGTTTTAATATGCATCGCCAAGTTGCTGTGTATCAAAACGATTTATAGCTTCATTTCGATTATAATTCACTGCCCTTTTTAATCTATTCAGATTGCAAATGTTTATATGGTTTCCATTGAGAATCGGGCTTTCTGATTTCTTCTCTGACGATTGCCGAATGTGAGTGCTTCTCGATGTAATTGAATTTTGTTTCACTCGGGGCAAATGCATTTGATACAACAAGTTCAAAACTGAATTTGCACATTGGTTGACATGTCGGGCATTGCGAGAAGGCAACGACATTTCCCAAAGGGCAAGCCGCACACGTATATGATGAACATTTTCATTTTCAAAAGCACTTTCCACCCTAGGTAGCCCAGCTTGTTCTACAATATCGTGTGATGTCATATTATATTTCTTTAGAATAAATAATATTGTACAATATTTGTGTGCTATTGGGATTACTTACAATATTTATGTAATACATTTTGTAATGCACTGTAATGCATTTTGTATGGGTGTCTGATACTTTGGCCGATACGGAAACAATCTTTTAATCGTGGGTTTTCTTAAATGTAAAACAATAAATTACGTAAGTGGCCTCAAAATAAGTTAAAAACCAATAATATAAGGCAATTTTACATAACCATACATAATTATATGATGTCAAACGAAGGCGAAGTATAAAAAAACATGTCAAGTCACGCTGGGCAGGACTTGACCGTGGTACTTAATGTGTCAAATAAATATTAATAGCAGTATTTTAATTTCCAGAACAAGAATATTTTTTTGTGTCTGTTATTTGAATAATGATATAAAACCCAGAAAAGATTTAAGAAAACTATAGATGTATTTTTGAATTGAATGAAAATACTGAATAAATGTTCTCTGTATTTAAGGTTGGCAAATTTTTTTCATTAGTGCAATCAATTTATTAAATGACATTTTCACATTTTATAAATTAAGCTTTGGGTAAAAATACATTTATACACACTCGTTTGAAACAATTTAATAAAACATATGTACATATATCGCTTTGAACTTTGAATTATGTTTCATTTATACTGATGTGGTTATGTGGCATGTTAAGGCAAATACGTTGCGTTTATATTTAGATCAACTCATTTATTTTTGATCTTTCATTTGTAAGGCTATTAATGATAGTCTTTGATTCTTTAACAATGTAGTAAATATTGGTGATTGCACAATTGGAATAAATCGTTTATTTTAATTTTATGATGCATTTTTTTATTTTTATATTTTTTGTGCATTTTGCTAATGTAACAGTCTTATATATTGCATTACACATTTTTTATCGAATACTGTCATACTGTTGCGTTCAACAAATCCCTTTATTCTTCTTTCTACAAAAAGCTATGTTCTTTTAGTTGAGTTGCTCATAGTTAGTTTACTTATATTTTTTTTCCATTTAATCTTCTCTTAAATTTCATGAACATATCTAAGCTTTGGTTACTATGCTTGAAAAAATCTAAGCATCAATAAAGAAATATGAATATAGAAGTAACTTTTCATGATATAAAATTTAATTTGAGATGTATAAATTTATTTATTTCCAATGTAATTTACTTGTACGTTCAATAAAATCGTGTGTGGCATTATTTTGAAAGTATTTATTGTAACATCTTGCAGCATGAGCATATATAAGTATTTAATTTATTCTAAAGAAGAAAAAAATTCAGAAATATTATTTTAACAAATGATCTTGCTCTATATATCTTTCAACTATTTTCACTTTTGTGCCTCAGAAGTTGTACACCATGAAAATAGAAGATGGGTTCAAATTATAAAAAGAAGATGGAAGAAAGAAAGAGAAGATGGAAGAAATTTTCTTAGACACATGTTAACAGACTTAAGCGGATTCGATGCAGATACCTATATGAAAGTTATTTCATATAGGTATTTGCATCGTATTTTATAACCGGCGAAGATGACTTATTTTACAACATCTGAATGGATGTCAAATCCTTTGAAGAGCTTTCCTGTGAGTTTCTTAATGTACTCGTAGATGGAATGTACTTTTAAGGCTTAGTAAATTATAGAATTATGAGTAAATCATGGTTAATTTACTGTTATATTTTGGAGAACACGACAAGAGAGAGATGTGTAAGTAAGAATTGGTCTAAGGATTTGCTATAAGATAGAAATTTGTTTACAAGTGACAGAGTAGTATTTCTGTCGATGGCAGGTAAGAAAAGATGAATTTTTGCCCTCAATTTTTAAGAAAGTGATGCGTAGTCTGATAATCCATTTAACCAGTCCGAGGTATTTTATTTCGGTTACCCACTCGATTATCTTGTTGAAGGTATCCAGACTATCTAGAATGTGATTAGAATTACATTCGCCGAAGGTGATGGCCTTGGATTTGTCTGCATTGACTTTGATTTTCCAATTTGTCAACCAGTTTCAAGGATATTTAGGAATGATTGAAGTGTCCTTGTTATATATCTATTCGTGTTTCTTAACAATGGCTGCCAAATAATGGCTTCTAAGTTGTAAGGTTGTAATTTTTAGATATCTGGGTGAATTCCTAGCATCTGAATATGTGAAATGGGCTAAGGACGCTTCCTTGAGGTATACCTGATATTAATTTTCCATCTTTTGAGATTCCTTCATGGGTGAAGAAATACTTTAAAGGTTCTGTGTACACAGAAGTGTTTTATATGCCGTCTTGCAAGCTGTTCGCGCGCTATGTAGATGTTTGAAGTAACTGACAAAATCAGAGACCCATTTCCCCAGCCACAATTGCTATACCAATTTCACAAATTTTTATTTTATATGAAACAAAGGATCAAAATAATCAATAAATTTCTTATCAAACCAATGGTCCATTTTTTCGTCCATCATGTGTTTTCAACAGAAATTTCAAAATAATTACTTCATTGCTTATTTTCTGTTTTTAAATTCCTTGCCAAGAGTTTGCCAGTCGCAATCACTAAACAAATTAATTGAATTTTGCTAATTTTTATTTTGATAAAAGCTTATGAGTCCTCTATAGTCATCAAGAGTCATCTCTCCCCAAACTCACCAACTTAACCGATTTCACAAATTTACTTCACGAATTCATTTCACTTTATAAAGCATAGTATATCAAAAGGAATATTTGTACCACTATTATGCAGTTAGAACTTAAAATTGTACTTACTTTTATTTTTCAATATTTGTTAGATGATACTAGATGGTAATTGATGACGCACCAAGAGTTATAAATATTCATATGAATCAATATTTTCTGGAATTCGATTTAGTAGTTGAGGCTGGCTAATTTTATTTCAGGATTTCCCCATATAAAATACATTATGTTGTACTTCGATTTCTCTCAAAAATTGAGGATAGATGAGGGTAAGTCATATCACTGACTCTCTGATCCGCCCGAAGGTATACGGATAAAATACTGAATGACCGGACCGCCGCAACAGAAAACTGGCGGGAACTTTGGTTGAGTCCTAAAGACCATCACCGGCCACGGTACAATCCTTCCCGTAGGAAGTACGTCCCGTCATCGATGGGAGGAGCCAGATCCCCCACCTTTTTGTGTATCCTCCAGGGTGACGAATTACAACCATCGTACCGGAAGCATCTCATCCTCATTTCGAGGTGCCCCCCAGGGGTTGGATTGATGAGAGTAAGCGATACTTGACGATATATACATTGGGATCATGAGCATTTTTACGAAATGAACTTTTTATAAATCAATTCAGCGTTTATTGATTGCAAATTTTGACGCCTGATTTCCTCATAGAGAATATATTTCGAAAATTTATATGCAGAATACTCTGTCTGAAATTTGTTCGAAAATTTATATGCAGAATGCTCTGTCTGAAATTTGTTCGAAAATTTATCTGCAGAATGCTCTGTCTGAAATTTTTATAGTTATACAGGATGGTAATCATTAACCTGGATACTCCTGATAGTCTGGTCTCTCTATTCTCTATACTCGAATCCTTGTGATTTCTAGTTGTGGGGAACCTTAAAAGATCGTGCTGATGGAGAAACCATGCAGAATATGCCTAAATTGAAAGCAAGAATAATATGCCATGCCGTTGCAATTTCGTAAGGAACACTTAATGCTGCTTTGAACAAGTATTTGAAACAAATGGAATGCACATTGAGCAAATTATGTGTTTGAATAAAATTTTCTGTTTCCAGTTTATGGTTGTTGTTTTTTATGGGCTAACTTTTCACTTGCTGGTCGAAAATTGATTAATTTGTATTACAGATTTCTTTCCCCATGGTCTAAATAAAGTTTAAACCAAGTCTCAAAAAATCATTAAAATAAACAACCTCTGGATAAGTTTTAGTAACTACTTAAATAATTATAACCCCCCCTATATATATCCATCCCATTGAAAGCGCCGTCGAAAGATTTACCCACACACAATGTCTTATAAAGTTTTATTTTTTCTATTTCTCTCGAAGCTGAAGACTGCATGAGAGCAGAAAATCTTAAATGACATATATGAAGGTCATAAGCTTTTATATAAACAAAAATTGGCGAAATCGGACCAATGATTCTGACTGGTTCATTGGTTTTTCCTTATTATTTTAAATATATAGATGTTATAAATAAATCCATTTGAAAATGCATTATTTCTCTCTCTCACTCTCTCTCTATATATATATATAAATATATGAGTGTGATCAACATTCTTCAATTTCTAGTAAAATCGAAAAAAAAACTCACTTTCATAATGCATATCCTAACTAGAAATCTTATGACAGATTTCGCCAGCACTGAACCGATTTCAATAATTTGCCACTTGTCTTTCTAAACGCTCTATTGTTGGCAAAAATAAAAAAATAAAAAATAAACATGATAATGTAATCTATCTGGGAAAAGCCTTGCGACTCTGTCCCCCAATCAAAATCGCTGAATTTACATAAGTTTGGTTTTATATGAAAAATCAAGAAATCTAAATATTTTTTCAGTGATCATTTGCCCTTTTCCATCCTTCAGTTTCGATTAAAATCGAAAAAAGAAAAAGAAACTACTTTCATCCCACTAGTCTCGAGATGGATTTCTCCAGTCAAAACAACAGAACCGATTTCGATAGTTTTGGTTTCATATGCAAATCAATGCCTTCTTTATATCATCAAATGTGTTTTGTCTTCCACCAACTTTTATTTTTGGGAAAAACTGAAAAACCAAAAATATGTTGGTCCAACGTCTTTATGAAAAAAATATCGCAATGGATTTCTTCAGTTTCAGTCAAAAAATTCCATTTCATACGAAATTTCATAATCTCTAGATATATCATAAAGTTTGCCTTCCTCCACTAGTTTTTTAAAGAAATTTTAAATTGTTTACTCTGTGGGAAATTTCGTGACAATTTCCTTCAATTTCAACAGCTGGCCCAATTTCATCGGTGTTAGGAAAAGTCATTATTCCTAATTATTTCCTTAAAAGTTGTCTTTCTTACCTTTCACATTTTTAAAGAGAAATCTAAAAAGTGTGAATGGTATAATATTTACGTTTTCATATATCAGGATAGTTTTTTTTCATAATCACCCTGCATACATGTAACATATTCAGATATTTGTGGAAAGTGGCAAATATTTAAATCTTTATTTATTAAATTTCAAATTCAAGTCAATTAAAACAGGAACGATAAAGATAGTACAATTTATTTAATAAGATATAAGTTTATTTAACTGAGAAAAACAAATTAGAAGTAAAAAGATATTTTACAATTTTTATTTTTGGCTTCGAATCAAGAAAAACAAATTTTGGTTATATTTATTTTAATACTATTTTAATATTAAATACAAAAGGCAAAGAGGGTAAAAGAGCTCATTTGGAACTTTCACCCAATTAACCAAATTCAAACTATAATTATAAATTGAAAAATGGAACATAATTCTTCGTTCTTGTCGAATTAAAGCCATTTAACTGCCCACACCGGTTGCTGAAACTCTTGTTACACTCTTGCATGTAAGTACTGGCGGGTAAATTTATTTGAAGAGGCTGAAGTGCAATTTTTGTCCCAAGTCATATTTTTACAGTATTTAGATTATTCAAATGAAAATTACACCGGGCACCCACTCTAATTGTTCAATAACTAATTTCTATACTGTTATACATAGATATTTATTCCAGTTGGAAAAATCCTCTAAATGATGTAATGATTCTATGTTTTTTTAAATCAGTAAATGGACTGTAGAAGAATATTTTTTTTAAATTCTTTGGTATTATTAGTCATAATTAGTAAAATAGTTTTGACGCATAAACATTTTGAATTAAAAAAAAACTATTCCGCATTCCTGCAACTGCAACAGAGTTACAAAATCTAAGTACCACTCATTTAGATAACAAAATAAAACATTCTTTGCATCTTTTAAATTATATTTTTTGAATTTATATATCTGTCTGTATCTAATGGTCTAAAAAATCAATTGTTGGCACACGATTCAGATTCTCTGCATATGATTGTTATGTAGCCTGTGCTCAAATTTCAAGATAGAATTACGAGCCATAGTGGAAGAATTATTGCAGTGTAAGTGCAGAAATTATCACTTAATTGAAGTGTATATGTTATTAAACTTACGTCATATAATTAATATGACGTAAATTAATTTAATTAATGGCGTTTAATTGAATTACATTAAAATTTTGAATTATTATTGATATATAAATGCTGTCAGACATTAATATACATAAAATTCAAAATTAATTGAACATCTAATAAAATGTAGATTTGTGTTTATAATTTTTTCCATTTTGAATGAAGATTCGATAGTACATTTTTCACGAACTTATATGGTTTTAGAGGGGTTCTTTGAATGACGCAATAAACAGATTCTTCTATACAATATCTTGAAAACATGTGCGTGTCATACATAAAATTTCTAACAATTTTAAGGAGCAATGATTTATTATTTATTATTCATTTTTTTATTTCAATACTTTTAGTCTTCAAAAATGTTCGTTGTTTACCACCTTTGTCATCCTCACTAAGCATGTTAATTTGAACTAAATTTCTTCAAGTTCCCCATTTTCGTGCAGTAAGACAGCAATATTGTTTATATATGCAGTCAGATTATATGACCAATATATTATAGCAAATAAAATAAATAATCCTGGAAAAATAAATTTGCAATACGAATCGATCAGAATAGGGTCGCAAAATTCTTTGTAATCCGTCTTCTTTTGTTTGAATTTCTCATCCGTCAAAGAAGTCGTCTGGTCTGAAATTTCAGGCCAAGCAACTTTCTTCAGCTTTAAATCTGGATCCGCAAGTTGTAACGAATTCTTCTTTAGCTGAAAAAAAAATGAAAGGAAAAAAAAGCGGTGTCAACTGCTACGGAATAACACGAATCTTATTGACAATAATTTCTATTTTATTTAATTTAGGTGCTTCTCGTGAAATAAATTCTGCAGCTAGCGTTTTACACACAGATATCAAAACTAATTTTTCAATGTTTTTATAAATTTTTAATCATGTAATTCCATAAGTAATTCGCAACAGAGTCACATCTGCTAACAGATATTTTTTGGATTACAAACTTTTTACAATTTAATATCCTCCTCAGAAAAAAAAAAGTACACCTTTACAAAATTTTGATTATACCCGTTCTTACATGAGCTGCTAAAACATGGACAGATCACAAAAGATAAAGATGTTCTTGCTATATTTGGAAGAGAAATTTTAAGAAGTATATTTAGAGAAATTAAGTGTGATAATTATTAAAGAAGAAGAATCATCTTGGAAATTTACAAACTATTTAAAAAAATTATTATTAAATTTATAGAAATATAAGGATTAAATGAGCAGGACACTCAATAAAATTGGATTACAATCGAGCCAATATTAAAACCTCTTATTTGACTAAAACGTCTAGTAACAAAATAAATGACCAGAACTTAGGTGTACTTGAAAACTATTAAGATGACAAATTGGAAAATCTTAGCCAAGAAAAGAACTGCATGGAACATAATTTTGAAAAGATCAGGGCTCATCCATCGCTGTTGTGCCAGTGATGAAGAATTTTGAAAATAATAGAAGTATCAATATATTAATATATGTCCATAATATGCCATGTTTTGCAAGTAACTTTTGAAACCTAATGAAAAAAATCGTGAAAGCAATTTGAAAGATTACCTATCTCACTCAATACTTTGGTCTAAAACATTTTGAAACTTTAAAAGTCACATACTCAATTTTCACGCATCTAGCGTTTTGAGTTTTGAAGCAATCGTATTCACTTATGCATGAATAACACATTGACTGGCAGTCACTGAAATGACAAAGTTATGCTGATATTTGGCATAGGTCTGCAATTCTGGTAATAAATCACATGCCAAAGTTATTCCATTTCATAAATTGCAAGCAGACTATTCAGAGATAATTTTGTACGAATTTGGCCCAATCTAGAATTCTAATTAAAAATTACATATTAAAATTCATAAAACTGTTCTGTCACATTTTTGTATTGTCACACCTACATAATACAAATAGATGTACCAACAGACAGGTTAACACAATAACGGAGATGTTTTGAAATTTGATACAGTTGTACAACTCAAAAAGTAAATAATACCATATGTTGAAGTCCTTTTCTCTCCCTTTTTACAGGCAAGCTTTTCAGAAGCTGATTTCGTCCAAAATGTAATCAATATCTGTAATTTAAAAGACCATATACCAGTTTCACTGCGCCATCTTGCTGTGTATTTGATTTATCGTATTCGCAGATAAATATAACTCCAAAAATGATTTCTTTTTACTTAAGAAAGTTTCAAACATGCAGATTTACGATTCATTTTCCAAAGGAAATGGGTATTTTGCTGTAGCACAGTATCAAGAAGATGGCGAGCATTTAAATTTAAAAAAATCAATTATAATAAATATCTTGCCCGATTTTCATGATCGTGATTTTTCCATGTTCCAGTTTAACTGTGCATTTCCAGCAACTGCGAAATGTTAAATAAAATGATCATCTTACTAAATTGGAGGTACAGTTCAGTTGATTGATTGTGAAGTATCCAGGATGCTGGATGTCTTTACAGTATCCAATGCAAGCTCCATTTATCATTGGACACTATGATTCGGCCCTATTACTGATGGGTAAAACCGAATATCAGGAAAAATTGAATTTTGATTTCAATTCTATTGATTGTGAAGGTAGGCTAACGCGTCAACCTGACAAAGGCATAGTGAAGTGTGTCCTTCTTGGGATCCAATCTGTTCAAACTGAAATAATCTCGGGATTGTAATTGAAGAGTTTTCCTTTGATAATATTTGGGACATCTGGAACTTATATCAAGCCTACTCACTGCGTCTAAATACAAAGATGTAAGGTTGTCAGTTTCATTCTTTCATCCTTATTGATAAGCACTCCATCTTCAATTATCACGCATAAAAAGTCCTATTTACTCTCTACCTGGATTCAAAAGTTCTGAATTATCGCAGCATAAATAGAAGTTCAGGAGCCCGGACTTAAAATTAGACTTATGAAAAATTCTAGAAAACGATAAAATTCTCATCTTCTACCACTAGTATTCTTAAACGATTTTTAAGAAATTTTCTTACAAATGCTTTTCAAACCAGAAAGCAATTGTAACCTCCAGAAACATATATTTTATCATTTGATTGATGACGTCAGATTAGATGAATAATAACTTGTTATTACTAATCAGACATCATTTTATATAGTAACATTTCAAATATTGTAATAATTTATAAAAAGATTTCTTCAACTTATATCGATATTACCCTATTCTGGCAACAAAAATCTTTCCCTTATTAATTTATCAACTATAAAATATCTAGACTTCAATTTTTCAAATGAGTAAGAAAATATAACTTTAATTAATAGGATTCTTGCTGCTTAAAATTATTTATAAAAATGCTTATTGAGTATGTAAAAAAAAGCTACAGTTATTTGTAAAAATTCTAGAATTCCAGATGTATGAATGCTATGAATAATTATTTTGATAGGCACAAGACACATTTTTGTTATTTTATTTTCAATAATCTTACAATTATTCGAAATTCAACGGTGAAACACTGTACTCATATGTTTATATACATCCCTTCTTTAAAATAATTTCTAATTTATAAACTATAATAAGTGAATATCCAGTTTCAGGTCATAATTTCTTCTGAGCAATATGAAGATATTTTTAAAAACATTTGAATCAAAATTCTGCCACATGTAAAAAGGGAATATCCATTTAGCCTATTAGACTTATTATTATTTTTTTTGCGTTTCAAATGATGTTCCTATTTTACTTATAATTCCAACATTTAAAATTAAAGTAATTTTGAGAGGAAAATGGATTTCAGTATTATATAGTTTACTTAGAAAAATTTACAGTTTATTAAGGAAAACTATCTATTTTAAAATTAAATAATATCCTTTTAAAATCAGGAAGAAAATATAACTAATACCTAAAAATTCTTATTGATGTATTTGTTTCATGATAATAGAAACTGCCTTCTTAAAACTAATATATTTCATTGATACCATGATAGATTGACATCAATTTTAGTTTCTTGTTCCCAGTAACGTAGCGCCACCGTCTATGGAAAATGCAATGATAGAAGTTAATTTTAATATTTTATAAGAGTGACATACCTTTTCTTCTGCATGATCTAACAATTCTAAAATTTTCTAACCTTTCTTCCCAGTACCGTGGCTCCACTCTTTAAAAAATATGCTGATAGAAGATAATCTTAACGTTCATAGGTGTGAGATCTCTTATCTCCTACATGATTTAACTTTTCTGAGTCACATTATATTTGCATACTCTTTTTAAAAAGTGTCTTCGGAATTAACTCAATGTCCGCCACTCTTTAATAAAATACGATAGAAGTTAATAACGTTCATAGGTGTGAGATCTCTTATCTCCTACATGATTTAACTTTTCTGAAAGTCACATTATATCTGCATACTCTTTTAAAAAAGTGTCTTCGGAATTAACTCAATGTCGACGAATCAATATATAACAAAGCTGATTTTGAAATCAATAATTCACTGAGATTGATTTCATATTTCTCTGATTTCAAATCAATATTTTGATTTTTAACTGCATATGTTGCATATTATTTCTAAAAGAATCAGAAATGCTTTCTAAACTGTCTATATTCCACCACCATTGATGGGGTTTTTTGACAGAGCACCCGATCTCAATGGATCACAATCTCCGACGCCTAACCTTTAATTAATTCAAACCTTGTTGCTATTGATTTAACCTTATGATCTTAAATATTAACAGTTATTTACTTATATCCGATCAATTTAGAGGAATCAATTAGCGAATTTAGAGGAATAGAATAATTGAAATATTGAAATATAGTTGTAAGTATTAAAATTAAACAATAGTAGTGATATGTTTATTTATTAGACAAAAATAGTTGTGACTTCCAAGAGTACTGGGCGTGAAATTTCAGCTACAGACAAAAATTTCTTTCCAAGCAATTGTTATTTCTCACTTTCTCTCTCTTTTGTTATAATAAATCAATCAAATAATTTTAAAACACTTAAGCTTCTTCAAAAAAAACCCGTTATTGTTTACCTGATCTTGAGATTGCGCAAAAATATTAAAACACACTGCAAATTCCACTAATGAAGAGAAAACCATGAAGATACAAACGAAGAGCCATATATCCATTGCTGTCACATAACTAACTGGCGGGAGATTTCTTTTGTATTGTTGCACCTGCACAAACAACATAGATATATTTGACTGTTATAATTTCCACATATTGATACTGGAGAATTAAATGATAAATAAACAAAGTATGAAAAAAAATTGGATATGTATTGATTTTTTTTGGCAAACCAGTGGGTAGGACCTCTCCGAAATGTTTCTGCATATTCTCCAATAAAGATCTTCTTCCCCTTCCTTCGTGTAAAATTGGGTAACATTGAGTAAAGCCGCGAATACTTTCTTGCATGGTACTGGCAAAAATTATTTAAGAAATATAGATCTTTAGCGAAAATCTAGAATTTTTACTACATTTGTCAGGGAATATGGATTTTGGAGATTTTTTTTTTGTTTTATCAATTGCAACCCAAATTTGACAGAAAACTATAGATTCATTTACAAGATCGCATACCAAATTTTATTGACTTAATTCATTGCATTCATCAGTTATTGAGTTTACGTGCATGCGAAAGTATGTAGCAACAGATAATCAATCTTTTGACAAATTTGGCTCAAAACTTGATCAGAATCTATATTTTGAATGCAACGTTTTATTTATCTGGCTTTTTACATTTGAAGTCATTGAGTCCATTTGAATTTGACTAGCAACAACAAAAATAAAACTTCCTTTGAATGGAATTTGTTCTAAATTTGAAAGAAATCTACAAATCTGGTGACCATGCATTTTGGTATTTTAATATTTATATAATATATTTTTGGACATTACATATTCTATCACAAAGATGTACGTATGCAATCAATGTTGCAATATTAAAGAATGTTTAAACTTTTAATATATAATTCATATTACTTTTTCATATTACTCATTATGTATATATATATTAATTATTTATATTACTCAATATATAAATCATATTACTTTTCCTTTACATACGTTTCGTAGAATGTGTTATAATCATCAAAAAATTTGAACATGAGGTTTTGTCGTATCACCACATTTTAGACCTCCCTTAACCCGAAAGACACCTTTTTGGAACTATGTCGGCTTGACGTTGAATATATTTACTCAAAAGCATTTTGAGTTACATAAATTTTTGGTATATGATCTCTACTCAAAATAAGCAGATTTATCTCATTTTGAACAAAATCCATTCAGAGAAAATTAGTCTATCTGATTATCCGATTATAAGTTAAGAGATAACTAAAATTTGGTATATATATTGATTTAACATCTAAAGTGTAATTTTTTAGCAAATTTGGAACAGTATACTTCAAGGGATTGACTGCCTGTCGGTCTGTACTTTTTCATGCATGTATAAGATATAACAAAAAGTACGCAAATTCTATGATTTAGTAATGAAATCTGGGATATGATCTTATGATTATACTTGTAGTTCTGTGACAAAATTTAATTTCAATCATTCTGCAGAAACACGTTTAATATACATATTTGGTTTTCTTGTACTTGTACCGCCAATAATCGCATGCTAATAGATTCATCCATAAAAATTGTTTGCCCACGGTTAATAATACACAATTAATGGTTTTACTTTATCAAGAAGTACGCGACTCTTACATACGTAATTCTAAAAACCAAAATCTGAACACTCGTGACGTTCATGGACTTGATCAAAATCCAAAATTTTAAGTGCAAGATGGAGAGTTGGATAACACCTTTATTTTAGAGAAGACGAAAAAAAGTTTCTTGAAGACAATTCCCACTGGCTTTTAATAATTGTAAATAAAATCGTATGTAACACTTTTCAATACAGAGTGGCATTTCTAGAGCTACCATTTGACATATGGTGGATATTTTGGCTTATCCACTTGTTCTTTGGAGGAAGAAAATTTAACATTCGGAATGACTTTTTTTTTTAATTTTTATTTTTAATTTATTATAAATTAAGAACAATACGGTCTTTTTTCCATTGAGAACTTCAGAAAATATTATGCAAAACAAATTTATGAACTTTTCAATTTATTATCCGTGGATAGATACTCATTTAATTGTGACATTTTTTTATCGGTATTTTGACAATTTTTAAAAATTTCTCTTTTTTTTTATTATTTGCAAGAATGTTTCTTATAGTTGCTAGGAAATTTCAACCATTCCAATTTTTTTGCAATTATTAAATCGCATTTTTTTCCTTTATTAGTTGAATAATATAATTTCATTTTTAAAGTTTCTGTTCATTTTTTTTTATTATTCTCTTTAACTATGTCGGGAGAAAATTCTACTTTCTTATTTTAGTATACAAATTCTGTAATTAATCTAAAAACTAAGTCGTCTAAGATATTAAATATTATATTCCGATATGCTAAATTATCATACATGTTATTTTATAACACTTCTCAAACCACATAAGAGGCACTTGTATGTTCTTATCTATTACAAATGAAATGTGGTTACAGTCTAAATATACTGAGTTAAATTAAAGCGTCGAGTAAGAAAAAATGGAGTTAAAACTTATATGATGATAAAGTTTTGCCATGTGATAAAGTGCTTGCCATGTGACTGTGACCATCGCATAACATACCTTGATTGGAGAAGTTCAGGCATACAACGAACAAAACAGTTGTTAGGTTAATAAGGTTAAGTAATAATATAAGAGGTTTTATATGTGTAAGTTAGAGAGCATACTTTGATGAGAGAATTAGAACAATTAAGCTGTGCTTAAGACTTAGTTGAAAATAAACAACTAATATTCCCAGCAAACCAGAAGGTAGTAAAAGGCAGAAGTTATAAATATTATTGAATGTCTAATTCATTTTTTTCATTTTTACTACAAGATGGGGCCACATGTATGAAATAATAAAAATTATCAAAATTCAAAAGTAATTAACTTTTGCATTTTTATAATAGTGCTTTGCACATAAGAACAAATAAATGTTCAAAGTTCATTAAGAAATAAGTAAACATCGGTGATAAAAATTGATCTTGCAAGCACAAACCGAATAAAATAGAGAATAATCAAAATATTTACCAATCATCAAACATTTGCGTGATTTTAGCGAAATAGGTATAATGTATTCAACACTCTCAACAAAGATTAGTGCTGGATTCTCTTCAGCTTTTATATTAGTAATTATTGTGTGCTGAGCGTTCACTGAAAAAATAATTCATTTTCATAATCGTTCTCTATTCGATTTTCATTCCTTCTTATGTTTTACACTCCTTGATAATATAATAATAGTAGAAAGTTTGACTTCAAGCCAGCCGATTCTATTTACTCATATTCCATTACTGTAACTAATTTATTTTTCATACGAATGTTAATTCTATCGATATTCAATGAGAAGGCTTAAAATTTATCTGAAGTATAATAAAATCATAAGCCAAGTGAATCGATATTTATCCATGCTACTTAAATTTAGATAAATGGAATTGGCGGGGATAATTGCTTTGGATAAATATTTATGAAGTGAAATCTATAGCTATTAGTTGCTATTAGGGAAATATGAGCTGTTTGTCATACATGGTCTTCGATTTACACATTTGTGAAGTTCACAACGAATGGTAAAAGAATGAATTAAACGAGTTGAAATTATAAAAAAAGGGAATGCAAAAATAAATACAATCCACATCTTTCTTTTTGAAGTAAAATTAAATATAAAGCATGATTTTTTTGCCATGTTAGCACGTTAAGTTTTTACATTTTCACAAACTTGGAAGTGTTTTTCAAAATTTTTTAGTTTTATTAATCAGACAAGAATCTCCATTAATTTTCTTCTAATAGTACAGGAGAATGTATGTATATATGAGTGTGATGATACGCTACAAAGCAACTTATTTGACCTAAAGTAACCAAATTTTGTACTAACGTACTTTAGAGAATAGGAATGTCAGTACGCGTTTTCGACAATCTTTTTTAAAAATTTTTATTAATTCAAAATTAAACGAGATTTGGACGTTTTCCAGGATAATTTACAAAAATATTATTGTGGGAAAAAATAACTTTTAGAACCGTTATAATATTTAAAAAATTATTGTTTTAATGATATTAATCTTATATCTACAAATGTTTTCCATATTTAAGTAATTTTTTATATATTTTCTCAGAAAATTTGCAGCAATAGTTTTTATTGTTGAAATGGCATTGAAATTGCTTCTATTATTTCTCCAAATATTTAATGGCGTGATTTTCTTCTATAGTTGAAAGAAAAGAATAAAATTACTGTTTAACTTCCCGTATTCTATAGCCATATAATAGTAATTTTTTCTCTTAAATTTTATTTCGTTTAATTTTTTTAAAGGAATCTAGAAACGTAATCCCCAAATATATTAAATATACTTCTAGAAAATAAACCCGATATCCTGAATGGTTATATTCTCATTATTCTCTAAATTTTTTTTTCATCAATTTGTTTCAATCCTGCTAATTAGGCAAATTCATATAACAATCGCATTATTTTTCGCCTTTACAATTTATTTTTATATCAACAACACAGGATAAATACGAAAGAGAATTCACAGCACTGTGGGAAAAAACATAAATTTAGATTTTAGATAGTTAAAATGGTTATAATTTTCATACAATTTTGATATTTGACGTTACTATATTGAAAAAATTCGTGCCTGCAAACAACAAAACAGGCGTAAGACAACTCAAATAATGCTATTTAAATTTCTATCTAAAATTTCAAATTTAAAAATATTCTGCAGAAGAAGTTAGGAATATCAAATTTGGCATAAAAGAATTAATTATAATCAAGCACAGAGAATATTCAAGGATATTCAATTGGTAGTCGAAAACGGCTAATATTAAATAATACTTTTATAATATGTTAAATTTTTTTACGCTTCCCCTGCACAAAGAATGCGCATTAAATATATAATATTGAAATTAGTTCTTTGGATTGTTTGCAAATTCAATAAATTATTTTAAATGATTTTAGCCTTATAGCGAGTTAAAACTTGATTTAGCCCTTTAAAGACTAGTGCGGTGAAAACAAAGTCAGTCACGGAGTGTCGCCATCGGTTCACGCACTTTTTAGCAATTAAGCCTAATTTTAAAAATCATATAAAATCAATATTTTAATATAATGAATTTTAATATAATTTATTAATGTCAGAATCACTTCCATTCATAATTTTACATATTTCCTTCTCAGTTAGATACATCGGTCTCTTTGCCATGGTCAAAGAAATCAACTGAATATAACAACACCACCTGTAGCAAAACATCTGTAAAACACGTCTAGAAATATTTTATTCTCAGTCCCTGTAATAATCAAGATAATGCACATTCCCTTATTGTTTTAACAAAAAAAAGCAAAACGATAAACAGGACCGCTGAAATCCCTTTAACTCCCATGTGCACTTTTAAAGAATTGGGATACAAAATTTGTTCACTAAATAGTTCAATAAAATCCAGAAGCATAGAACAAAAACTGATGCCCATCCAAATTACTCGACCTTTATGAAAGTCGCTTAGCGCCATCTAGTGGCATTTAAAAATTCTAATAGATCATTCTGTTTCCAAAATATGCTTACGCGACCCACCATGTTAATCGATGCTGGCTTAGTGAGAGTGGAATTGTTACTTCGTGCCTGAAGGATGTTGGTTAATCAGGATTCCCTCGTACCCAGTTGCCGGTTTGAATCATCGCAATAGAATGGGGATGCTCCCTAAATGTCATCACCTGCCATGATAAAAACAAGGGAACTCGACTCCACTGCTTTCATATACCCATCTGGGAAACAAGAACTAACAAGAAGTTTTCCTTACAGAATCTTCCTGTCTGGGAAACAATAACTATACCAGAACTTTTCCTTCTAGAATCTTCAAATCTGGGAAGCAACAACAATACCAGAAGTTTCTTTTCCAGAATTTTTCCATCTGGGAAGCAACA
>JAPMOR010087091.1:42547-110041 GCA_026543865.1 Argiope aurantia
AATACCAGAAGTTTCTTTTCCAGAATTTTTCCATCTGGGAAGCAACAGCCATACCAGAAGTGACTCTTCTAGATTCTTCCCGTCTGGAAAGTAACAGGATCTTCATATCTGGATTTCCCAGGATCTTCAAATCTGGGAAGCAATAAACATACCAAATATTTCCCTTCTTCAAATCTAAGATGCTCCTAACTTTTTGGTATTGAACTCATAACAGAAGTGATATTTATTAATCATTATGCATAATTGTTAAGCTTTTGGTACTACATCAAACACATGAAAATCTCTTTTAATGAAAAAGGAAATATGAAGAATTTAAAGAACAGCTTTTGATCACCTGAGTACAGAGCGTCAAGAGGGACGTGACACTCAGAGCCACTCTAGCAGGTATCGAATCCAAACGCATCCAAAATGTAGCCCAACTCATGGCTACAATCAAAGCAGATGGGATATAAATATTAATGATGCTGCTCATAATACGCCGGAC
Source organism: Argiope aurantia (assembly GCA_026543865.1). Taxonomy (NCBI): domain Eukaryota; kingdom Metazoa; phylum Arthropoda; class Arachnida; order Araneae; family Araneidae; genus Argiope; species Argiope aurantia. The sequence goes on from JAPMOR010087091.1 coordinate 43,032, forward strand.
GAAGGTAAAGTTGACCAATAGATACGTGAATCTGTCTGAAAAATAAACATATTCATGATGTCGAGTGCTCTTTGCACACGTATAAATAAAATAATTCTTTCTAAAAAGTGTAATTCAAAATAACTTAATTCACATTAACAAATGTAAAACGTTATTGTTACTCTAATTTTTATTTTAATACAAATACTCAGCGAGAAATTCTGTTCTTGACAAAATTAGCATAATTACGTTAAAACTCATCAGTATCATATACAAGAAGACGGAAAATTAACTTTAATATTAAGTCATGCTCAAAGAATGAGTTTCATAAAACTTTCAAAGTTAGGAATTCAGTTCGACAAAAAGATACATTGCGTTTGGTCCAAACATGGCACCTTTTGTTTCTGATATTGATAAAACTGCCCTTCTTTCTCCAGCTATGGTGATAATCGATGCAAAATCATAGAGTTGTCTTGAACTGACTGTTCAAAATCATGAGCATTGATCCAAAATGACTCTGCAGTTTTTTCTAAATTAAGTCATTAATGTGTCTAAACCATTTAAATTTAACTTTGAGAAGTTAGTTACAGTTATAATATGTCTTTCCCTCCACTAATAAACATACTTACATTTGTTATCTGTCCTCAGTTCCTATGCTTTGGCTTTATTTCTACTTATTTATAAACTTGAGCAGAAGGGCTATTCTTTCTTGTCGAAAAAAAAAAGACAGACTATGAATTTCAATTATCTATCAAATGTCCATCTACCTACTCTATAACACTTTCATATATATTTTCATATATACTAGAGTAAAATGGATTAGAATCACTTTCAAAACTTCAAGACTGTGGCGTAGCGAAATGTTCAGGGCTAGCTCGATGGTAGATGTTCAGGATATAAATATAATTTTATCGCTTATAGTCATTATTAGCGCGGGATATGACATTGTATTTCGTTCCATCATCATATTTCATTTGAAAAAATGTTACAAGAGCACCTATGTTTTGTGCCAATAGCACTCCAAAAGACTGAAGCCCGGGACATCTATACTTCCGCAGCCATCTCGTTCGCTATGCACTATTTCAAAGGCTTCTACTCTGTTTTGAAGAAAAGAAGAATATTTAAAATGGATCTACTTCAGCTGTGAAAAAATTTCCTAGAATTTTCAGTATTGGAAATATCGATTCGGTTTGATAATTTTTTGATTGTTTTGAAATATTCATTTTTGTAACTATCCGCTCATTTAATCACCAGTGAATTAAAAATTCGCCGAAGGAATTTTTTCCCTAGATTCTTTCTTTAATGAAAGCGATTACAAATTCTATTAAATTTAAATGACGCTATTCTATCATATTTCAATATCGCTTCCTCAGTAAAGTATTTTATTTCGACGTTTCGAAGATTTTTGCTCATATTTTTAAACCTGACAAATATCTAAACACTAAAAGGAAGGAGGTTAGTATGTTTAGGAATAATTTTTTTTGTAATTATGAGCTCGTTTGATTACCAATTAATTTTATAGTATAAAAATACTTTAGGTAAATTTAGGTAGATAGGAAGACTACCTATTGCAATGGTCCTTCTTCATGATAAAACTTCGGAAAATTTTCTTCAGTACTTTACAGATCATGATCCCTAGAATCCAAAACAACCCTTCGTTCAAAAGTTTATATTATGTTATATGCACTTAACGCTTTGCCCATGTTATCTTGTGGAAAGAATAACTAGAGTATTTTGTTTGGAATTTGATGGCTTGTAATATATTGTTAGAAATCTAAAAATCTCGGACGAGTTCGTAAATGGCCCATGTAGCTCAAAGAAAATGGAAATGGGGAGGTGAAATTTTCATTTCGCTATAACTTTCTTATTATTGAAGATAAAAAATAAATCCAATTAACCGAATTAGCACCTCATTAAGATGGACAACTTTTGTATTTCAAATTTTTCGATAACTGCAATATCTTAAAAGTTAGGAGCTGAAAAATGATTTTCAAGCCCTACGGTTTCTAACAATTTATGTTGCCAGATAGTAACTTAGTTGTAAAGGAATCTACATTTGCTTTCCAGCTTGAAGAGAGGAATTTTTTTTTCTCAATACCTATTTCAATCAATACAGTTTCTTGATTTATGCCAGTTTAGAACATTTTAATTTTTGTTACTTTGGACTTGTTACCATTTTTTTGTCTATCTTTCTAAGTCATCTTAAAAAATTATTTTTATTTAAACCCCGATTTCAGTAAAGGCAATTGTTAGACTGTTTTAAATTTGAATGATCATCTTACATCATTTTGATACAAGTTACTTGTTTTGATTTCGCTTTTTCAGTCTCCTCGGAAATATTGTATCTCAAAACCTTTTTCAATCAAAATTAATTTCTAGAATTGAATCAAATTTAAACATCATTATATAATTTCAGAATTATTACCTTTTTCCATCTCGTTTTCTGACCCTCCTTGAAAATATTCCTTCGTGATCGAGTGCAGCGTTGGCTCACCAAGATAAAATTGCAGGGGCTCAATTTTTCTCAGCATCTCTAAGGGAGCCTCCATATAAGGGCATGTTTCGTCCGAGAACCATTTAATTTCGGCTTCTGCATCTGTGGTTGTCACTAAAAATGTAAAATCAATTAGCAAAACCAGTATGAAATCAGCGGGAGTGTTTTCCAATATACTTTTTCACATAATTTGTATTTAACATCGCGATTTAGGAGAAGAATCAAACCTGCAGTTTATAACACTTTCTGTTGAATGACAAGGTTTGAAATACGATACAGATCAAATGAGAAGATCGCATGGTGAATTTCAATTTCATTCCTCTAATTTTGCAGCATATTTAAGATATCGCACTAATATACAATCGAATAGGTCGATAAAAAAAAACTATCAACGGATCTCATTTTTGAACGGTTCTTGTTCAAAAACACAATTTCATAAATAAAATTTTCACTCACCAGCTCTTCAGGTTTTGATTTACCGTATTCACAAGTACAAGAACAGATGACCTGGACTGGCAGATTTCCATTTAAAAATTTATTTCAAAATTAAATACAGATCAACATATTTCGTATGAAGACTACATATCAAGTTTCATGCTCCATTTTCTCGTATTCGAAAATTCAAACTCTAGAATTTGACGAATGGACCTCCCTGATTTCGAAAAAAACATATTTGGAAAATGTCCGCCTGTCGGTCTGCTTGCCTGTGACAAAGATAACCCAAAGACGCTTTGAGCTAGATGGCTGAAATTTGATATGCAGTCTTTACACCAAATTTTCAGATTTTTTTATTAAATTTAAGAGAAAGTTCATCTCTCCGGCTGTTCTAATATAAGTTAACACGATAATTACAAAATTATGAGAGCTAGATTGATAAAATTCTGTACACAAATTTAAAATCATTTAACGCATAGTGAGCGTTTGTTGAGTCAGCGACGAATTAGTTGGATCAGTCCAGCGAAGCGTAAGCATTGAGTGAAGTTCAAGCGATTGGTGGATTAAAAATTGAGTCGAAAGCCGAGTCTTGGGAGAAAGTATTGAAGCTCCATTGAATCACATGTTGAGTAATAGTTATATAGAAGTGGGCCGCCACTTGGGTATAGCTAAATCGAGGAGATAGTAGAAAAATAGCAGGCGTTTGGAGAGACCTTCGAGAATAGTTGCATGGGTCCTTTCTTCCTGCTGAATTCTGCCTGGCTGCTTTGTGTGCTGTTGTAGTTGTTTACAATCGATTGCTACTTGTGGGCTACTGTTCTAAATTCGTTACTGTGTATTGTTTGTGTATGCCTCGGCTGTTTTTTGTCGTTGTGTATTCGTGTCAATACATGTCGTTATTTTTTATTGAGGCTTGTTGGCTGTTTCATTATACTACTACTACAGCGAAACCATCGATTTCAGCAAATTTTTCCATAATAATATGTTTTCTTTATTTAGCCTTTGTGATTCCAGATTACCTGGCATGCAGTTTTGTATACAATACTACAGAAACAGATATTTAGTTTTATAAATATTTTAATAATCAAGCGAATGAAATGAAAAATGTAGAGCCTGCCGAATTATACCTGATAAAATATTAATATTGTCTTAATATTTATTCGCTCATAAAATTTTTATTTTTTTATCGACTTACTAGCAACTCCTTTCACTCAAGCTATCTTTGGCAACTACCAAGTGTGTCGAGAAGAAATTCTGCTACTTCGTTTTTGCCGTGGTGACAATAATAAGTATTAAAGTAGGAGACATATCAAGTATAAAGGAAATATTTATGAACTAAATTCGTTGCTAAATATATGACCAAAGGGCCATTCTATATATAACGTTGAAATGTCACATGAAATTGTCAAAATGTCTTAATCATAAATTGACAACTCCGACCAGTCCTAAGGCACAAGAAAAACCTGAATGACCGGACCACTGCAACAGCAACACTGGCGGGAACTGTGGTTGAGTCCTAAGTGCCATCACCTACCTCGGTACAACCCTTCCCGTGGAAAGTACGTCTCCTCATCGAAAGGAGGTAGGCCAACCCCACTATTTCTATACCTGTCAGGGTCATACCGGAAACTTCTCATCCTCATTTTTGAAATGCCCACCAAGTGGGAAGTTATAATATTTTAAGTTCTAAGATTGGAATCCTTTATAATCTTTTATTGTAAAAATTCGATTTAAAATCGTCTATTGAAATCTCAGATTATTTATTTTCGCAAAGATACTTACTGAGTCCCACGGAAAATATGCACCTCTGAACATCAAAAGGATAATCTTCGAATTTCATCAAGCAGCTTACTTTCAAGGATAGTCTGAAACGAAATTTTGGAAATTTTTTCCAGAACTGAAATTACAAGAACAATTTATATAAATAGTTTATATCCTTATAAAGAACTTGCGGCATGGCAAACTATTAGGTATCAGATAAGTTTTAAAATATCTTTTATTAATAAGATATTGGCATTGAAATGTAATATCTTGTAATTCATCAGTAAGGAAAGATTAATTCAGAAAATCAGCTTAACAGAATGAATGCACTTACCAGGGCCGAATTATCAAAAACACATATTACACAGCTGCCTAAAACAATGAAAAGGCCCTGAGAGGTTTATTTATTTCAATTTATACTTCTATTTTATTTACAAGGTCCTCAAGCCTCAAATGTATTCAAACTAAATTGAAATGCCATTTAAATTTAGAATATGATTCTTATGATTTTTTTTTCATTCATTTTATTTTTTATACCTTCAAATTCAAATAAGCCCAAGATAATCAATTCAAAATTTTTTGCAATTGGCTGACTGACATTCAAGTATTTAAATAACTTTGAAGTTTTTCTTTTATATTTTATTTAAATTTACTTTTTAATTATTTTTTTCGAAATTTTTTAATTAGCTTTTTAGAGAATGACCGATAATTAAATGATGTGTTTCTTACTTTATTGTAAGATTTGTTACTTAAAAAAGAGTTTGTACATATATTAAACTAAAGTCAATAAATAACGCTTGGACTTTAAGGAGAAGAATGGGATATCGAAGTATGCATTCTATACAGGACAGAATATACTAAAGATCTATACAGGATATAAACCATCTCTAGTCATTACAGTCATATAATAAACTCTTTTCCATATAGTAACCAATTCAAACTATAACTTGTCTTGCACTGCGTTATCAGTAATTTTTTTTTCCTGAAATGTCTGAGATAGACTAAACTGCTGCAGCCTCCAACATTCAAATATTTATGAAGCCTCTAAAAGCGTTATATATTTATGCTTTCATATTTTGATTTTTTGGTCATTTGATTTTTTCATCTCAACATCGCTTACTATTTCATTAATAATAATATTTGAGATTTATAATTAATCTTAACTAAAATAGCGATCACTTAATTATTATTAATGGGTGCAATAATTTTAATTTATGCTTTTTTTTACTTCCTCGTATACGCAGTATAGAAAAAATATAGCAATCGTCAAAACATTCGAACTCGAAATTTTGACGAATCTCCATGTTTTATTCCTCCCTCAGTTCGAAAAGCACATTTTTGAAAATATCCATCTGTCTGTCTGTGAAAGAGATAACTAAAAATGTTTTGATCTAAATGGTTGGAATTTGGTATACAGTCATTACACCAAATTTGTAAGTTTCTTTCAAATTTTGATTAAAATCTGTTCAGAGTAAATCCGTTTGTCCTACTGTTTGAATATAACTTAACGTGATAATTACAAAACGAAAAGAGATAGATGATTAAAATTCGGCACGCACATTTACAATCTACATTTAAAATCCCTTTCAAATTTTGAACCAAATACAACTACGGGTTGACCGTCTGTCGCCCTGTACTTTCAGAAATATGTAAACACGGTCATTCAAAAACGTATAGAGTTGTATATATCAAACTTGGTATGGTGTTTATGACTACAAGTGCAATTTTATGTCATTTTTTTTTCAATCAATTGACGAAAATATATCTAAAACATGAATTCGATTTTGGGGCACTATTCACTCATGCCATTCTAATACTAATGAATCTATTAATCGTCAAATAACTCGCCCAGGTTGACACGATAGATTCAGTAAAAATGCTAAATTCAAGACAAGAGTTAATATTTCATAATTTTGTACGTCATTCCATTGTAAGGCGTTCTCTGCATGACAAATTTATTTAGAGACCATGCGAGAAAATTTTAGGAAGCCTCTCCCGCTGGTTTAATACTAAGCTTACGTTATTAGTTACTGTACCTTTTATTATAAATCTGCTCTTTTTCTTTTATATCACTTATTAAAGCTTTTTTAATTTTTTTTTCATTCGATCACTAACGCGAAAGATTATCAGTTAACATCATAATTAAAATTTCTTTATATCATGTGCATCTTCAAATTTAACTGAATGCTTATTTAAATATTGAAAAAAAAATTGATTTTTTTTTTTTTGTTGGTTGTAATATTTAATTCATTTTTGAGAAAGAAAAAAACAATGGAGGAGGATCAATTTTGGTGCTATTTTCTTTAGTTAATATCTTTTTTAATCAGCTTACGTTTTCCTGCTTACTCGAAAGACAAAATTTCTGATTCGTGATAAGCACTCGCGAAAATATATAATCATATAAAATACACAAATAGTTAGTACCGTTTACATAATTTTTTAAATTGTTGCTTTTAACAAAATGAAATGAACTGCATGCATTTGTATAGTTAATGCCTCTTTGTTTTCGGATTAATATAATAAAGCATACGGTGGTTGTTTAATAGTCGGCATAATTTATTCTGTTGGCATTATTTTAGCATGACCTCATCATTTTGCGGGAAGATTTAAAGACATAGTTATCATTAAAAATGCATACAAATAACTTTTATTTTGTTTATTTTTACTTGCTAGTATATTATAAGAAAACATTGCAATCTTAAAAAATTCCATTAATCTTAATATTTTAAATTTTCCGTAAAAGTAGTTTAGTTGTCTGTCTATGCATTCAGTGATTTAAACACTTCTTGACAAAAGATACTTGTGACGAACACTTAGGAAAATACTAGCGAAAGGCATAACTGTCACCATAACTGTAGATTTGTATCACATTTTGGACAAGAACCGTCTCCTCGAAGTCCATCTTTGGACATCTAAATATCATTTGGGTTAAACAAAGGATACATATGTTTCCTTTTCAGACAAAACAGTTTAGTCATGTGGGTTACGCTATTTCACCTCATCTAAACTATTTAGTTCCCAGAGGATCACATACAATTATATATTTGTATCATATTTTGGATAAAACCCTTCTCCAGGAAATCCTTCTGTGTGCATCTGAATATACACTGGTGTGCAAAACTTAAGCAACAATGCAAATTTTAAGCAGATAGCCATGAAATTGCAGAAAAGGAGTTCTTGCGATCAGTACAATGAACACGTAATTCAAGAGAAAGGTCATGCGTATGCAAATATCAGGAACAAAACGTCACAGGCGACGTGAGCGTACGCAAAGCAGGTGCTCGCAGCTCAACACTACAATAAAAGGAAGGACGGAGACGCAATTAAAGACATTCGCTGCAAGTGCACGTGAGTTAATTCGTGAAATATGGCTAGCAGAAATCACCTGGACGATTTCACACGTGGAAGAATGATCGGAAAGCTGGAGGAGAGGCGTAGTGTGACCAGTGTAGCTGAAGAGTTCGGAATCAACAAAAGTGTCGTTTCGCGCACTTGGAAAGCCTCCCAAACCACAGGTACAGCTGTGAGAAAGGTTGGTGGTGGCCGCCCCAGGAACACAACTGCAGTGGATGACCGACATATCGTCCTGCAAGCGAAAAGAACCCGAAACCAGTCAGCAAGCGCCATTGCTCAGTAACTGTGTGCAGCAACGGGGCGACAAGTGTCGCGTTTTACTGTGTCAATGGTCAATGGTTTACTCATCAATGTAGTCGTGTTCTCTTTACAGATGAGAGTCGTTTTAGTGCCACAAGCGATTCCCAACGCCAGTTGATTTGGAGAGAGATCGGGACACGGTTTCATCCCAGTAACATCACGGAAAGAGACCGTTTCGGTGGTCCTGGAGTTGTCGTCTGGGGAGGCATTATGATGAACGGGCGGACTGAGCTCCACGTTTTCGACAGAGGTTCTGTAACTGGAGATCGCTATTGTCAGGAGGTGATCCTTCCCCATGTGTGTCTGTTCCGAGGTGCCATTGGATCAGACTTCGTTTTTATGGATGACAATGCACGGCCACACAGGGGAGCTCCTGGAAAGTGAAGATATCACTCGAATGGATTGGCCGGCGTGCTCCCCTGATTTAAATCCGATAGAACATGTGTGGGATGCTTTGGGGAGACGCCTTGTTTTGCACACCAGTGTAGTTTAGTTTAGACAAAGAGTACATACGTTTCTTTCCCCAACAAAATAATTTGTCAAGACTTATGCGCTATGCTATTTCAAGTCATCTAAACTATTTAGTCGACAGGGGAACACATACGTATACTTGTATGTCTATATCACTTTTTGGACAAAAACCGTCCCCAGGAAATCCATCCGTGTGCATCTGGATACAAATTGGCTTAAACAAAGGACACATACGTTTCTTTTTCAGACAAACAGTTTAGTCAAGGCATGTGCGCTGCCTATTTCACCTCATCTAAGTTATTTCGTCGACAGGGCAACGCATATATAATTGTATATTTATATCACATTTTGCACAAAAAACCGTCTGCAGGAAATTCGTCCGTGTGTATTTGGATACAATTTGGTTTAGAGAAAGGACGCATACTTTTCTTTTTCAGACAAAATAGTTTTGTCAATGCATGTGAGCTGGCTATTTCACCTCATCTAAATTATTTAGTCGACAGGGCAACACATACATAATTGTATATTTATATCTCATTTTGTACAAAAATATGCCTCGAGGAAGTCCTTTCGCGTGCATCTCTATAGAGTTTCGCTTAGACAAGGATACATACGTTTGATTTTCAGACAAAACAATTTAGTCTCTAGATATGTATGCTGTGCTATTCCATGGCATCTAAACTATTTAGTCGACATGAGAGAGCATACGTAATTGTATATTCATATTACATTTTGTACAAAGAAAAATGTCTCCGGGAATCTGAATACTGTTTGATTTAGACAAAGGATACATACATTTCCTTCCAAAAATAAAAGAATTTGGTGCGGTGCTCTGATATAGAGCTCTTTCACCTCATCTAAACTATTTAGTAGACAGGGGAACGCATGTAATTGATTTTTAATACTTTTGATTATAAATCAGGGTAGTATATTATCTGCAAATATATAAGATAGGGTGTGAAACATTTTAAACTTTCAAAGTGTAAGCAGAGAGTTTGGCTCCTGCACGAGAAAATCAGTGGAATAATTATGAAAATTAAAAGATCAATGCTAGACAAAAAAAAATTAAATATTTATGTCTCACACATGAAGCAACTCTCGCCATTTTAAATATAGAATCAGTTACTTATTCTGTAGGAAATAAAATAATTACAACGAGAAGAAATGAATCAAAAGCAAGACTAATTCGTAAAATAACGTGCAATTAGATATCTAACGGCCTGATATCGCGTGATATCGTATGATTTTAGCTTCGCGTGATTTGGATTCATTCCGTATATATTTGAAAGAATATTTGTTGCATTCAGTAATGCGTCATTATTTATAAGCCAATATTGGTGAATGTTTTATAAATTAATAATAACATGCAATTCGTTTAGGGCATGTCATTCATTTTAATCCCACCTATCAACAGAAAATTGTCACTTTCACTTATACTAAGTATACAAAGGGAAAATAATGTAAACATAAAAAAATTCGAATATATTTTGACAAATTCCACGTTTTAAACCTTCACAAGTCCAAAAAACACATTTCTGGAATTATTTTCATCTGTCTGTTCAAAAACTCTTGATATAGACAGGTGAAATTTGATATATAAACTTGACACCAAATTTGTTTAATTTGATTAATTTTATGAAATTAAATTTGATAAAATTATCAAAATCAATTTGATTAATTTTATAAAATTTCGAACAAAATGCCTTCAAAAGAAGTCTGTGTGTCCAGCTGTCCGAATACAAATAGACATGGTAAAGACAAAACATACAAAGCAGGATAGATGAAATTTAGTACGTATGTTTATTATATAAAATGTAGATCTACATCATATTTTAGGTTTTAAAATGCAAATCTGTTTCAAAGTTGAAGGTTTATCTACGTTTTACATACATATAAACGAAAACATTCAAAACTGCAATAACTTACATATAAGAAATTTGATTCATAGTTTTAACGTCTAAAGTGTACATTTCCATCTTGAAAGAAATCTCTCAAAAATATCAAACATCTTTCGGTTTCACTACAAATATACATGTAATAACTACAAAACATAACTACTTTAATGAATGAAAATTTATATGTAATCTTGCGACTACCATTATAAATCTTCGTCATATTTTAATTTTAAACGGTCTGAAAAAAAAAGACGTCCAATGTATGCATTCAGTTTTCGGATACCTATGTATTAATCACATAACAGGGATTAACCGATTAAGAACGTACTCTAAATTCAGTAAAGATGCTAGACTCATGTCAAAGATTACATTTTGTTACGCTCTTCACCAGCACCATACATGATCTTACTTAAAGAGTAAACTTTTAGCGGGAGTGTAACACCTTTATTAGAGAGTATGTGAGAAAGTTTGGGGGGAAGTCACTCCGACTAATTTTAATTGTGTAATTAACCACTGGGCAATGCTAAAGAGTAAAAAAGCAACCATTTTTTTATGTTACTTCCTAACTACTTGCTAAGTTTATAAATAAAAAAGATTTTAATTTAATGTATTTCAGTAGCATTTTAGTAAAAGTTGAAATTCAAGATCGTTTATGGCATTAGAGAAAACATTAAAAAAATATCGACTCTTATATAACAGACAAAAAGTTAATAATGAACCCTTAGTTCAATTAAACATTCAGGGAAATCATGGAAAAAATCTGTTGTTATTTTTAATTTTAAAAAATAATATAGCTTTGAAATTACATCTCACACGATACTTCCAAAAATATCATGGCACAAAATTAAATTTCATGCGGTTTCGAAAGTTAAAAAAATAACCTTTTTTATGATACCAGTTTAATATTTGTGTAGTTCACAAGACAAATAAAAAAATTGAAGCCACAAATCTCGAAATTTAGAAGATAGACGAATTAGGTTATTAATAGTGCCACTTAGGTTATTAATAATGCCATGATGCTATAAGGTTGTTTCCATTAGAAAGGTTCATGCACGCAATAAACAGAACTCAAGAAAGACAATTAAAATAACACGGCTTCAATGTTACACAGTTTGGTGAAATCATGGACATGAAGTTATATCTAAATGATTTATCTGAAATCAAATATATCCAATATTCCCGGCGAGCCAGCTGGTTGAGGAAAAAAAAGTGAAAATATAATACCAAAAAGGTACTATGGTAGTAGTACTATAACAGCACTATTGATGTCATGTGAATTGATTCTATTGGGATGCACAATGAAAATAACAGATATAAGGCTATTAAAATTTCACTGCTTTGATATCTGTTTTAATTTCATGCTTAAAAATATTTTTTTAATATATTTATCTATACATAGAACAATTAAATGAAAGTTAAAATTATCTATTTTCCTGGTGAATCAGCTGTTCGCCGAAGACAGCTAGTTATTGAATAAATATATATTATTTTTCACGTAGCATTAATTGAGGCATAAATTTAGAAAGATGCTCACATAATCTAATTATGGCTCAAATTCATGGAATTTATCCCTAGTTACTTATTGCTTCAGAATTAGAACTTTATATAATAAATCTCATATTTCTCAAAGCATGACTAAAAACACATAAAAATGATAACACTATTGAATAATTGAACAAACACGATGATATCTGTTACTCTAGAATTATTATCGCAGAAAAAAATCAAAGATATATTTAAGAATTACGAGTTCTTAAGATATTATTATAAGAATTATTAAAGAGAAAAATATCAACACAATAAATAGTTATTTTCTTCTCTATCCTTCAACTAGTAAAGAAAATAACGTATGTCTTTGAATGTTATTTCAAACTAATAATTTTGTATTATATTTAACTCAAATTTCATCTAACGTTTTAAAGTTATATATTTTTCCCTGAAATAAATTTATTCAATAAACATGTCGGAAACCTTTCTGTTCGATAGAAATATCCGTCTTTGTTGATTTTGAAGCCAAGATGGAAACTGGAAAATGCGGGTGAAGGTTTCGTTCTCTCAAAATAAATGTCCGGAATCCAGAAGTATTTTGTACATTCATCGTTGAATGTAGCAAAAACACTTTTGTTCAGTCTGGTGTCGTTCCATGCAGTGTGGAGATATATGTGTAATCGAAAATCCTAGAAATACAATTAAAACATATATTATAAAGAGTACAAAACATCAAAAAGTATAGAAATACCTTTTTTTACTCTTTAGATGAGAAAATATATAATAAGAATATATAATATAAAATACATAATAAAGAGTACAGAATATCAAAAAATAGGAAAAATCCTTTTTTACTCTCTAGATGTGAAAATATATAATATAAAATATATAATAACGAGTACAATATATCAAAAAGTATGAAAACTTATTTTTATTCTTTAGATAACAAGAGGTTAAAATATTAAAATGCCTTTTTATATATATGTAATATGTCAAAAAAAATCAGTTGTCAGAAAAGACAGTAAACCTCTTATTGGACATGTCTCCAAATTTAATAGGTGTCTGTATTATAGATGTTAAATGTGTATGCTAAATTTTATCTATCTAGCTCTCTTCATTCTGTACTTATTATCTTAACTTATATTGAACAACTGGACAGACAGACTTCTTGTGAACGGAATTTGCTCAAAATTTGATGGTGTCTATATAATAGATGTTAAATATGTATATCAAATGTTATCTATTTAACTCTTTTTATTCTATACTTATCATGTTAACTTATAGTCGAACAGCTGGACAGACAGACTTCCTGTGAACGGAATTTGCTCAAACTTTGACAGAAATCTATAAATTAGGTGAAAAGACTATATACTAAATTTCATCTATCTAGCTCAAAGTGTTTTTGAGTTATCTTTGTAACTGGCAGCCAAATAGCAGGACGGAAATTTTCCAAGAATGCATTTTTCGAACTAGTAAGATCAGAAATAGTATTTTTCAGTAAGATCAAAAATGTAGAGACTCATCAAAATCTCGCGTTCGAATTTTTTGACGATTACTAAACTTTTTCTATACCATGTATACGAGAAAGTAAAAATCGTTCATACACTATGCAGATACCATACAGAAACTTTTTTTCTTGCTAATCATGAGTGATTAGTCATGAACTTCCTTTTGTTTTTATTATTTGAATTAATTTATTATTTGAATATTTCGATATCTTTTATAATATTGTCAAATAATATGTACGCTTGTGTCGAAACAATCTATTAATTTTCAAATACTTAGAAAAGGATTTCGTATCATAAAATAAATTGTGTGTGTGTATGTGTGGTTTGTTTAGCTGTTTTATGTTATGGTTTGTTTTATGGTTGTGATGTATATATGGTATGTTGTGTATGGTATGTTTCAGCCAGGTGATCAAATAAGAGACGTGTAAATACAATTAGTATACTTGCATGTCTTTATTGTTATTAACTTTCATTTTTTTCACAAGAATTTCGTGTGACAAAATAAACCTTTTATTTACTATCATAGCTATGTGCGAAAAATTTCTTTACCCACTGTATATATATATATATATATATGGTTGTGTTTTAGCTAGGTGATCAAATAAGAGAAGTGTTAACGCAAATAGTATATTTGAATGTCTGCCAATAATCGACAAACTAAACACAAAATGCACCATATTTTGCAAGTAACCGAAAAAAATCATTTAAGTAGCACTCCAACTATGTCTAGTCAGGCAAACATTATTTTGACGAAGGAAAAGTAAACTGTTTCTCCATTCCTCAAAGTCATTAAATCTTTTAATTAAAGTTAGGTTTTGAAACCTTTGTCCTTTTCGACGACACTGTTTCTTTCTTTTTTTTTTTTTTTTTTTTTTACTTTTCTATTTCTTGTTTCATCAATTACCAATCTTGCAAGAAATAAGTACAGGAAATGAGAGTAAAAAATCCATGAGATGATTAAGGGCCCCAAAAGTTAGTTATGATTGAAAAATGAATCTTTGATGGCCTTTTGTTATGAAAGCTGCATCAGCCGTTATAAAGAGGGACAAAAATCGACAGTTGCTTTCTTTGTAAAGGCATATATTACTTCATACAATTTTCGCGTCAGACGAAATCTTCAATGTAGGAAGAATGGATGTGTTTTAATATTTATAATTTATTATTTGTCCGTTTCTAATTTGTCCTAAACAATAAGGATGCCGAGAACCAAAGAAACATTTCACTGGTTTTGATTTCTAGTATCATCTTAAATGAGTTTTGATCTTTCAACTTGCTGTGGTTATCGAATCTGAAAGCTAATACTGTTTCTGCCAAAGAATAATGAAGAATTTTCATGTTACATTTCTCGCTCTATAGATTTGTCTATTTCAATTCCTTCGCATGGTTAGAGATTGCATGTTCACACGCCGCAACTAATATTTCTTGACTCTAAAAGCATTGCAATTAAAATGAGTTCGAACAAAGCAAGAAATGTGGAAATTCATTTTGCATAGAAAGACGAAAAACAAATAGTCGAATTTTTGCATGTTTTATATGTGACTTTGTGTGTATTTTGATATTTTTTTTCTTCCGTTCCTTAATTTCCTGTTAGCTTAATGTTAAAAAAAATCGTCGATAATTCAAACTGATTTCATTAATTCAAGTTTAAAATTTAAAATTATGAAAAAAAAATTATTTCAGGATTGTTTTTGTTTACTATGAATTGAAAATATTTATTAATTGAAATCATTATGTTAAAATTTATAAAAAAATTTATTACGGTTATTATTATAATAATTACCGTAGATTAGAATAAATCTATTAATTATTGATATATTAATATTTACAATTTTTGGTTTAAAATTTGTTATTTTTCCTTGTACTCATTTTTACATATATTTTTTATGAATTTACTAATAAATTTGAATATTTATTGTACATCCAATAGCTTCGAATGGGTCTACAATAAATATTAGAATTGATTAGGTTCCATTGTTTGTTTGTTTTTTTGAAAAACTAGATAAATTCTATTTTATTATGGATGAAGTATAAAATACTGGTTAAAAACATATACTCACCATGTTTTCTTCATTCATTTCATCAATGTCTACGATCGATATCTTTATATAAACTGGAACAGGTTTCCCTGATAAAAAAAAAGAAAAAAGATATTTGTTAATTTTTCTTTTTCAGATTTCTAGAAGACGTACGAATAAAAATATTATCTCTTGTAAATCCACGCTTATTTAATGATTAAAATTATCGAATCAATTTCTATAAAACTCTAATCAGCGTCATTAAATAAAGCAGCTTAGTGATATTTTGATATATCTTTAGAATAAATTCTTTCCATACCTTAAAATACCTTGCCTTATGTTAAATGCTTCCCTTCATGGCATTTTATACATTTTATTGTTCAGTGATCTTATTCAGTGAGCAAAAGTGCTTAGCACGCGCACTCAGGTACTCAAGCCAATTTCTATCATTCCAAACATAATTCATAAATTTATTTTCTTAATCCGAGATTCATTTTACAGGTTGACGAAGTGCAATTCGATTATAATGAGTGCGATTTCTCTCACAAATACATGAGAGAAACTACAGGCACCTGCTAAATAGCATGTTACTTTTGGCCCTGTGAGTAAATTGTAGTAAGTAATGATATAAATAAAATGAAAAAATCTGTTTAAATGAACTATTTGGAGCAAATTTTATCGAAGAAAATTTAATTCTTTGTTTCAGTTTTCTGCTTACAAACATTGAAATGCTTTAAAATTTAACCTTTTTCGAATCAATAATTATGATTGTGATAATAAATATGATTGTGATAAAGTCCATTACTCTTTTAGTTGCTATTACCCATGATTCTATTAGATGATATAGACCATTATTCTTTTAGTTAAAATTGCGCATTATTCTTTTAATTAATATAGACCCTTAATACTTTAATTGTTATAATCCATCATTCTTTTAATTGATTTAACCTATTATTCTGGGTTAATTGATGTAATTGATAATCATTTATGTGATATAGTCCATTATTTTAAGGTGATATAATTCATTATTCTTTAAATTTATATGGCCTATTATTGTTTTAATTGTGATATAACCCGTTGTTCTTTTAATTGATATAACCCATTATTCTTTTAATTGATATAATGCATTATTCTTTTAATTGATATAAAACATTATTCTTTTAATTGATATAAAACATTATTCTTTTAATTGATATATCCCATTATTTTTTAATTGATACGGCTCATTATTTTTTAATTGATACGGCCCGTTATTCTTTTAATTGTAATATAACCTATTGTTCTTTGGAAAATTTAATTAAATTTAATTTTTTCTTTACAGGGTTTTATCATTTTTTTGTAATTATTTTTCATATGCGTTGCTATTATTTTTTTTGTTGTTGTTCCTTTATCATAATTTTTATATTTTAAAATAAACTTCTATTACTATATAAGCACTATAAAACTTTATGAAATTTTTCTTATCTTTACAATGCTTGCTTAAATTTTGTTCAAATTACTATCGCCATCATTACTTCTTTAAGCCTATTGACCTACGTCTTGATGAAATTCTCTCCTTAATTAGTGTCTATTAATTATCTAAAAACAAAGGGTTGCCATGAACTCTTCCAGTTGTAGAATAAATGAATATAGAGGCATGGGAACTCGAAGTTCATGGCTTGGACGGTGTCCCACCAGAGAAAATCCACACACGATAATTCCATTAATCATCTTCTGTTATCTGCTGGAGCTTGCATTATACTTGATGTTACAGAATGTCCCAAGCGTTTGCGAATTTCTAAACGTTTGGTAATGAGGTACACCTGTTAAGTTACCACTACATATACATTCCTGATGAAGCTCTTCAATTATTGTCAATTACGCCCTTCACAAAGTGCAAATCCATTATTTAAGCATAACGAACTATTAAATATTTTACATATGCAGTTGGATTTTACATACTTAAAGCTGGAAGACAGACCCATCTATCTAATACGTTTGGCATTTTTGTTATTTCTTCTTTTGTGATTTTGGCCATTTGTGTTTTCTAACTTATTTAAAAATTCGTATGCTGAGTTTTGAATCGCACTGTAAAACTTCTTTTTAATTTTCAAATCTCTTTTTTAATTTAAAATATACAAAAAAATAAGAACACCAATTCAAGATTACTTTGACTTAAAACCTACACTAAATATGTATTCTTAATTTTTTATTCAACTATTCAACTTTTGAAAAATTTTAAGAATTATTTCATAGCAAATAAATAAAAATCCTAATTCATTTCAAATTAAAATCTGCACTAAATATTTATCTTTATTCAAGCATTAATATATTCTTCTTCTTATTTTATTCAACGATTCAACTTTTGAAATTTTTTAAGAATTGTTTCTTTAGAAAATTCAAAAATTACGATTTTACCTTCATTACTTGGAGCAATAAATCTTTTGTAACTATCAGGAATGAAATCCTTGCAGTAACTGTCTCTGCAAAAAATGTAAAAAGAAATAAGTCTAAAGATTTAACTTAATTCATTATTAAGTAGATTTTGTCAATGATTCAGATTTTCTCTGATCCCTGCGATTAATTATGAATGTGATTCTCTCTGTGCTCTTAACTGAAATTATTCAAAAATTGGTAATTAGACCAATGTGTTTATTTCTCAGTTTGGTTTAGTTATATTAACGTCTCATTTTTAAAACAACACAAAAAAAAAATCTGTCTGTCCCAAAACATAAGACAGATCTAGGTAATTTTTAACTACGATAGGATGACGAGGATGGCACCTGAACAGGCACCTCCTCCAAAATTCCACATCACATCAACGGATGGACATTTGGCCTTAAATTAATTAAGGTGCAACAGACCCGCTTATTCTATTTATCAGAAATGAATTGCTCTCTGCAGTTTGATTGGCTGCTGAAAGTTCCCTGATTTTCCTCCAAACAATGCAAAACTATGGAATAATTTGAAAGTCTTCAAGAGATGAAAATTATCTCCATTTATTGGAAACATGTTAATCATTTTATACAATCTAAGAAGACGGTATGTGATAGTTTTAGCTATCATAAAAGGCTAAGCTTCCATATAATCAAAAATATCTCATTCATGATATTGACTAGACAAGCAAAATCAAATTGGATTCGAACTTCTACTATTTAGTTAATATTTGATACCATTATATGCTAAAAGATGGGTCACATTCCTTAGAGAGATCGCAAATAGATTTTTAGGTTCTAAAATGAATAGCATCGAGAGTTTCTGTTGACTTTTGTAACGAAAATAACCAAAAGTAATTCCAAAAGTCAACTCATTTAAATTATTTTACAAAAAATATCGCTAAAATTATTTAATTGCGTTATATGATTATCATTTATTAGTTTTCAGTTAGAACAGGTGGATCCTAACTGAAATTATTCATATATCTCCGCTCATTTTTTTTTTCCTCAAGGAGAAAAAAAATATTGATTTCCTTTTTAAAATCTCTTGTCACTACGTTCGTGCTATTTTAGTTATTTTTATGAATATGATCAAAGAGTCGCAGGAATAAGGACTTAATGAAACGTTTATACTGAATTTTTTTATTTTACTTTTGAACTTATGGGACGTCGAGTCACTTATATTGAGATTCTGTATACATGAATTTTATGTGATAATCTTGGAACTTCAATAGAAAAACAGTTTCTATATATCGAGTAAATTTTCCATATATCGAATAAAACTATACCACATATACATATACATATAGATTAAAAATTACATACAACTATTGCAGTAAAATGCTACTCATGGATTTTACACAAAAAAAAGAATATAAATTGAATAAGAAAAACATAACTTCGCGAGTTTTAACTGCAACAAAAATTCATATAAGTTCAGAAGTCGTTTACAAAAAATGATTAAATACTTGCCAGTAAGTTATATGAAATTCGTAGCTTCTATTCGCTTTTCTAACTTTCAATGAGATTTTTGCTTTCAATCAAGCTAAACTTTAGATTTCTTTAACCAAGTATGACGACAAATTGAAAGCGAAAGAGAATTTAATTTAAAATTTATTTATAACGTAAAAAGAAGATTACGGATGTAGTAACAAAAATAATAAAATTGTAATAAATACGACACCAACAATTTTGTTTAATTAATATTTTCAAAATATTGTAGATCGAAAAGGATTTAGATCCTTAAAATTTAGGAAAATCAATAAGGAGAAAGGAGTCTGAAAGGAGAAAAATGATATGAGACAAGAACATACATGTGGCTGGTAGTTTATTAAGGATAAAGCGGTTAAATATTTTGCGAAATATATTAAATTTCCAACTTTTAAACTATTTCTGAAAGTCTTGACTAATTCAAAAAACGACATGGCTTTGGAGAAAATATAATGTGCAATAAAAATATTGAAAAATTGAATTTGTATTTCTATATATCGAATTTCTACTAGGAATTTTCAAATTCTATACAAAGTGATTTAATTGCATACATCAGGTGTCACGAATTAATTTATGTTTCAAAGATTAAGTTGTGGGATATTTTTGTAGCAAAAAAAAATCAGATGCAAATAAAAAGGTAAAATACCTTACATGATTCAAAAATCTAAAATAACGTTTAAGTTGTGTGTTTAGGGGTAAAGCACTGCTAAAAATAGTTGTAAATGAATAGTCTAGTTTAAAAAATACTTGATTCATGTGTGTATATAGATATATATAAGTAACCAATCTAAAGTAAAAAATAGTTTGAAAAGGAAACTAAAATGAAAACGAAAACAAAAAAGTTTCGAAATCGCAACAAAAATTATCTCCTATTCAAACTAAAACCAAAAATGGAACAGGTAAAAACTTCATACTATTTAGAGAACGCAAATGCAGCTACTTCTAAAACACAGATGAACTGATACAAAAGCATAAAAATAATAGTTAATAGTAAAAACAAATAAACCAAATAAAAAAATATAAAAAAGAATCCGACCTGAAGACTTTTTCAAGGGTCACTCTCAGGCAGGGATTCAAAAAAGGGATTTTTTCTGTTAAGGAAATTCAGACAATTACGTCTAATAATGATTCCTTCGTGACCCGAAAATCCCCTGAAATTAGGCCCGAGAGATATACCATTTTAACAGAAAGGAAAATACAAAACAACAAATTAGAAGAAAAACCACTAATAAGTGAAAATACAATAATAAAAAAAACAAACAAAAAAAAACACCAAAATACCATAAAATAACACTAAAGGAAAAAACGAAAAGGCAAGAACATACCATCAACAGTCAAGGAAATTTTAAGCTATCGATTGTGATTCCCGCTTATTAAAAACACAAAGCTATATTTAAGCCAAAGGATTAATCCCAAACCATATCTTGTTTAATTAAAAAATTGACATTACAGTAATTTTTAGGAAATTCATTTTTAATTAAATTATTAATGAGGTTGTTTGATGCTTCAATATAGGAATTTTTATTATTGCAAACCCTTTTGATCCTGTTAACTTGTGAGAAAATTAGATTTTTTAAAATTTTAGAGTTTAGATTGGAATGGTAGTTACATTGTTTTGTTATTTTGAAGTTAAATTCATCCCTTTTATCGTATATACCAACTATTGTTTTATCATTATCAATTTCTATTTTTAAATACAGAAAGGTAGTCTAAAGTTGATTTTTATTCGTTTCTGTTAGAATTAAATCTTTTGGATAGCAATTAGTTACAATATTAGTATTGTCGAAGTTAATCAAAAGTAGGTCATCAATATATCTCCACCCGTTTATCAAATTATATTTAATTACTTTTTTCTCATAGTAATGTAGAAAAATATTAGCCAAAGCACTTGAGAAAGCTGTTCCCATTGGAATGCCCTTAACTTGTTTATAAAAATTAATATCATTAAAAACGTAATTTTCAGTAATATTAAAATTACATAACTCAAGCCAATTATTTTTAGGAATGATATTTTCATTTAAATATTCGTCATAGATAAAAGTGCAGACTTTTATTAATTTTTCATGAGGTAGATTAGTGTATAAATTTTCGGAATCAAAAGTATTAAGTTTATTAATGTCTTTGGCATGAATCAAGCAATTTTTATTCAATCTATTATTCGATATTTGATAATTAATCCCTGGCATGCGGTTAATACGCAAATATAAAAATCTATTATGTACCTGTCTTTTTTTCAAACGATTATAACCAAAACTTGATATAGAGCTACAATTGTGTTTGCAAAATTACATACCAAATTTAATTTATTTAAATTAGTTCGTTTTTATAGTTATTGTGTTTACGTGCATACAAAAATAAGACCAACAGACAGTCAACCCTTTTATAAATTTTGGCTAAGAGAAATTGATATGTATCTAAATTTTAGATACTAAATCTTGTACTAAATTTTATTAATATTTCTCTTTATGTTTTTGTAGTTATCGAGTTTGTTTATACTAGAACATGCCTTCTGCAGGGAGGTTTCCTCAAAAAGGTTTTCTTTCAAAATGATAAATTTGTAAGTGCACATATACCAAATTTTATCCGTCTAGATCAAAGCTTTTCTAAATTATTATATTCAAAGATAGGCAGACAAAATTTGAAAACTGAGGGGGAGTTTTTTATGGGGGAGGGGGGGGTTAGAGAAATCTGAAAACTTTAATTCCACAAAATCTCATGTAATGTTTGAGCAATACTTTTTTTTTGTATGCTAGAAAGTAAAAATAGAAATATATGACCTTAAAATATCAATATATGTTTAATATTAAAATATATTAACTCAATAAAATAAAAGAAATAAAATAAAGGAGGCGTGCAATTAATGAATAATCTCCAATAAAATTTATTATATAAATATTGCATAATATTGAAATTTATATGTGTAATCAAAGAAAAAAAATATTAAAAAACACTTACCCTAGCGTTGATGCTAAATGATAGAGATTAAAAATAAACAAAATTTTTAGAATGAAAGTCATGAAAGCGAGAAGAGTAACAGACTTTAAAGAAATGAACACTGCAACTTCTATGTAATTTAGAAAAGTAACTAACCCGAACAATAATGAAAGCGAATGCATTGTAAAACTCATTTTTGCACTCAACACAGAAGTGTTTCCTTGGATACTTCTAAACATTAGTTTTCCACTAGGAAAAGGACTCATAATGAATGAAAATTATACGTCTTTGGAGGAATTCGTGTTTACTTCTGTCACTTTTTTTTCTACTTTTGGTATTTGAATACTAATATACAATTTCAGCTTTTCTGAATATCAATATACAATAGCAGAGAAGACTTCAGAAGTCATGTTTAACTTTCTGAAAAAGTTCATTTTGACACAAACACTTAGTTTGACAAATATTTAGCTCATTTTGTATAAAAATGAATTAATTTGTTGTTTAAAAGTAATCTCAGATTTCTATTTTAATTTTATGTAAAATATGAATTAATTATATGTAAATATGAAGGAATATTTCTTGAAAATTATCCGGCATAACATTTAAAAAAACATGCATTTTAATGTCTAAAAGTGACGTTTTCAAAACTATTGGTAAAAAGGTAACGACATCTATTCAAATGTTCCATTTTGACTTGACTTTGATTCATTTCAGTGTTTTTAAAAATTCAAATATAATATCTTTGGTAGATCAGTTTTCTCTTAAAAGAAGTGCGATCGTAAATGCGATCGACTTAACACAAATTCAATAAATATGAAAACCATCAAACCAGACTTTCCTTAATTTACGATTAAACTTTTAACTAATGTTAAGGCCAAAATGAAAGCTGGATGCATCCTGTGAGCATAGAGTGCCACTCCTTGAAAGAGGTTAATAAATTTTATTTTATACAGGATACAGCTTTTGTTATACATCTTTTAAAATAGTGGTAAAAGCTTTTTTTTTCCTTTAACTATTGCAATTAGACATAAAATTCCAATTAAAAAATTTTATTGAATAAGGTAAGCAGGTATTTGGAAGCAATACACTTTAGCTTTTGTGGAAGGACCTTTACCAAGAATAAATCACGACTTTCCTATTTTAATTTTTATTAAATTAATTTTAAATTTTCGATAAATAAAGCTTGTGTTAAAATGATCTATGTAATATTTCACAAAGCATTGTTAGATTTCGAATGATGTAATCTGTCCCTTTTCGTTCAAGAGTACAAAAATGTGCGAAACATTAAAATGTTGAAAAATAATGCCAAGTTTCTTAACAATTAATATCGGAATTTTTCAGAATTTTTAAGATTAGTAAAATTTTTGGAAACTTTTTAGTCCCTTTTCATAGTTAAAAATTTTGTACACTACCAGAACTTGATGCAACAGATCTGCTGATAAACAACAAATATCATGGAACTTTTGCTCGATATCATACTAATATTCCGGACTCTAGTATTAGGCGTAATACGCACTGGTCTTAAAATACGTCAACTAGTTTTGATAATTTTTTTTTGAATCTAAACATGGAGAAGGGGTAAAAAAATCCTTATAAAATTTTCAGGGTGCCATTTACTAATACAGGCCATTGTTTTTATTCCATCTTCTATATGAAGTACAGGAAATAAAGTCTTTTCAGACTTCCCCGACTTTGAAAACACATTTTTAGTATTAGGTTTGTTTGTCTATAGGTCTGTAAACACGAAAACTTAATAACAAAATTTTGAAATTTTATCTGTCTATCTGTGAATAAAAACACTCTTTAAGCTAGAAGGATGAGATTTTATATATGGATTGTGAATCAAATTCATAGATTCTTTTAAATTTTGAACAACATCCATCTAGAGGAAGTTTGCTTGACTGACTGTTCGAGTTTAAACGAACTATATTACTACAAAGCATAACGAGCTATACATTTCAAATTTGGTAGATTTATTTTAGCATCTCAAATAATACTTTCTTATGAAATTTATCTAATTTGTTAAAAGTTCTCATTCCGTCGATCAGTACTCTCGCATATATGTAAATGCGGTAACTCATAAATGCAAAGATTTACGTAAATCATTGAAATCTGGTATGTGATCTTGTAATCAGAAATCCGTGACTTCAATCAGCAAAAAAAAGGTGTTCAAAATATAGATTCGAATGATAACAAAAATCCCAGAATCAGTGTCCTCTAGTATGTTTACTGATTCTAATAATAGAATCAGCAAAAATATCAGATTCATGCCAAAGGTCTATTTATCATACGGTTTACCAATCTAAGCTGGGCATTTGTGGCCTTGACCAGTTTATATCGGGATAGAAGAATAACTTCAATAATTTATTGGGCAATATGCTAGAAGGATTTGGAGAGATTATTCCGAACCTTCTGGATTTATTGACCCCTTAACCTACGATTAACGTTCCAAAAGTTTGGACCAAAAACGTAAACAAGGTCGCGCTCATTTAGAATCATTCCACGGTTCAGCAAATGGGTCCTAAGTTGTATGCGCACCACTTATGGGATGTAAATACTCTGTATAAAACACATCCGTTTTAATTTTGTGGGGTATCTGATCTGTCTTGCTAAAGACAAGTAAAATACCTTGGATTGATCTTAGACAATAAATTCCCTTTTAGAAGTCATATTAGCAATAGTAAAAGAAGTTCTGGGCTAAAGTTCACCTCATTATTTCACTCATTGGCAGACGTTCCCCCTTTTCACTAAAGAATTAAATGTTATCATACAAATTAATTTTAAGACCTACCCTTACTCATGCTGCTCAAATTTGGAGACTCGCTGCTAAAACCATTTAAAACAAAATTCAAGTTTTACAAAATGAAATTCTTCGTATCACTACCAATGCACTCTGGTTTATCCGGAATGATATTTTACACAGAGATCTTAAAACTCCAAAACTGGATGATTTCATCAAAGAACTTTCAAGAAAATTTTTCAGCCAACTCAAAACTCATGAAAATCCCACAATCAAAGAGCAAATTAACTATGCCTGCTGCAATGGAAAATACGCCTTCCCTTACTATAAAATTGACTTTGCCACTTAAACCTCCATAGCTTTCTCCGAAATTGAAATTGCATCTAATGAATTACTTCAGTTTTCACCTCAAAACGCTTTTAAACAATCCTTCCTCTACTCAACAGACGCATCCATGGCAGATTACTTTTGTTTTTCCTCTGCTATTTATTATCTTCAAACTGAGTAGGGGTGTCTAGGCACTAAGGCTTTCCATGCATCTAATTCAGGTTGAGAGATATCTGATAGGTAATTGCAATCTGATATAATAATTGTGGTAGATATTCAAAAGAATTATTATCAATCTCTAAATTATAACATAAATCAATAACATTTATTTGTAGTCCCGGTGTGATCACCGTATTACTGGCTATGCCCGTATAATTTACATTTGGCCTAATCATCATACTATGGGTTATGCCCGTAGTTGTGGTTTAAGTAGTTAGTATGATCTAAAATGCTTACAAGAGTTTTTAAATTTAAGTTCGTGGAACGAATAGAATTGTATTCATATTACAATAATTTTTCAACTAACATTTCCTTTCAAGAAATGTATAGACTTTTTTAAGGCGCTTATCTATATCGAAAGATATTTAATTTCTTGTATTGCTGTTGTACTGAGCTTATTGTGCTTTGAAGAGTCGTTTTCATTTAGAGTTGATGAGCAGCCGGGGTCAAAATGGTAAATGGTTCGTTGCATTTTCATCACTTATGTTCGGATTATTTTACTTTTATTGCTGTAGTTTTACTGCTAAATTTGCTCTTGATATATCCAGTATTTTTTTAATAAATTTACAAATGTTAAACATAGCATACGAGTAGAGAAATAGCAACAATTGGCTCAAGACTGATGGAACAGAAAATTATATATATTGAAAAATGTAACTAGAAAAAATTATCCCTGCGTCTTTTAACTTTTGATCGTTTGTATCTTTCTTTTGTTTAATTGTAGCATTGTCTATGGAATTAATGTACACTAAATTTTGTTGCTGTTTATTTAATGAATTCCATTAAGAATATCAAATTAATAATGGTTTTATGGATTCGGTTGCTTAGATACCATCTAACTTGAACAAATTTGTCCTAATAACACTATTTCTACATTTTTGTCAGATATTTAAATTAGTTATTACTGCAAATACATAAACTGGGTACGAGAAACTTCGGAAGATGTTGTATAGAGTAAACTATTACTATTTAATGCGAAATCGAAGTATAGACGAAACACTTATTTTCTCAATTTAAATTTCGTGGCTGTAGGAGATACAGTTTCAGGAAAGTAACACGAAATATTTTTTACAGAGTTTGTGCCGTTTTTTTTTTTTTTTTTTTTTTTTTCATGATAATTTAGAATTCAGTGAAACTTTTAAGCGTTTTACTTTCTGAAACCACATCATTATCTGATCATTAATGTATATGTAAGTTCGAAATTGTGAAAATTTACATGGTTTGTGGTAATTTGCATGTGGTATCTTTAAAAAAGTGATAAAATATTTATAGTACTCTTCGAAATTTAATCTACTTTGAAATGTCACGGTAGTCATAATGTTGAAAGTCGGAGCAAGATATATCGCTATCTATGGTGAAAACATTAGTCATTTCAATCTTTTTTTTAGAAAAATTTATTTTTAAAAAGTTTACAAAAAAATGTTGTTATAAGATCATAAAAATTGTAATAAAAGAGTCTCAGTATTATTGCTTTCTTATTTACATTCTTTTTGGAATGGTTGCGTATTAAGTTATAAGAATAAACTCTGGTTTTGTAACCTATAATCGGATACTCCGACCCGTCTTAAGGCACACGGATAAAATTGAATGACAGGACCAGCAACAGCAACAATGGCGGTAATTGGTCCTAAAGGCCAAATTTCGTGCCTGTAGGAGATACAGTTTCAAGGAAGTAGCGCGAAATATTTTTTACAGAGTTTATACTGGGTTTTTTTTTTTTTTTCATGATAATTTAGAATCCAGTGTAACTTTTAAGCGTTTTACTTTCTGAAACCACATCATTATCATTAACTCATTAACTTTTAAGAAACACATCACATCATTAACACATCACACATTATCCACATTATTAACTTTTAAGCGTTTAGAATCCAGTGAAACCTTTAAGCGTTTAATTTAGAGTCCTAAAGGCCAACACCGGCCACGATACAACCCTTCCCTTGAGAAGTACGTCCCATCATCAATGGGAGGCAACCAACCCCCACCTCTTTTTGTACCAACCAGGGTGGAGAGAACCAACCACTTTACCGGAAGCTTCTCATTCACATTTTTGAGGTTCCCCTCCCAGTGGGAATGGTTATGTAAATATTATAGTAACCAGTGCGCATTTTAAATGAATGCATAAAAGCACATATACACATGCGAATTGTTCCCGAATATCTTGATCAATTGCAAAATCCCATCGTTTTTCTTTCAGCGAGCACTAAGAGTTTCATATTCCAAATTCGTTGATTTCCAGAGTAGTTCATCTTTTAAAACCTTCAATAAATCTGCAAGGTCAAATTTGCGTGCTAAAATGTATTTTATTTCATGCCTATTGAATTTCTTCCACTGTTTTCTGTTTATGTATTCAAATTCTATTTATTAATGCAATTATTGTGCCTTTGCATTTTTATAATTTTCATTTCGTTTATATAATATTCGTTATTTTTCAGCTACAATTCAATGTTGCTTTATTTACACAAGTAACTCCTCTGTTACTCGGAATAATAGCTTTCATGGTTATTACATTATTGATTTGGTATGCATAAACCCATATTGTTTTATAGGTATTGAAAATTTCCCCTATATTGTTTTATAATATTGTAGCATAGAAATTCAATGAAAATTGAAACAGGAATTACTGTTTTCGATTTAAGGCATTTTTACTTAAATTTTTTTGAAACTAAATATCAGTGCATTGCTATCAAACTTCAAAAGAAAAATACACCTGAGAAAAATTTCAAAGTCTCCTGAAAATATACAGAATGGAAGAAAAAAAATATATGATGATTTTTTAAAAAAATCAAATTAAATAGAAAAAAATCCTTATAAAGAAACTAAATTTTCAAAAACAGTTTCTGGAAAGATATTAAAAACATCATTTAGAAATAGAACCTATCAGAAAACCGTAAATAATAAATTTGCTAAATAATATTCCAAATTAATGAATCGGAATAGAATATTTTTTTCGTCAAAATGTTTATAAAGTGTCCTGAATTATAATGACTACAAAATTAAAATAAAACTTAAAGCCTGTAATTGTAACTCAGCAAATGTTCTTTGCCGCTACAAAGTAAGATAAATCTGAAGTTCGAGGGAGAAAATATTTCTCTATGCCAAATGTATCAAATAATTTTTTTAAATATTTTTTCAATGAGCTTCAGTTGAGAAAGGAGTTGTGAGGACTTATACTATCGAATTGTAAGTAAACGAAAATTTATTCTGGAGTTAAAGTTACAGAGAAAACGAATTTCTAGAAATGCAGTTTTAACAATAAGAAAAAATAAAATAATTAGCTATATTAAGAAACTATTAAATTAACATGATTTTCATTTAAAAATATAAAAAAACGATACAAATGTTTTTTTAATTTTAATTTAGTGATATACATAAATAATAAATAAATAAATACAATATTTTCTCACAAAGTTACTGAAATAAAAGATTAATAATCATCTAATGAATTTTTCTTCAGTTAAATATATATATATGAAATATGAAACTAAATTTATCAATTTATTAAAACTGATATGCCATATAATATGCACTTCTTAGGGCCCCAATATATTTAAATTTGTCACTGTATTCGATGTTTGCCCAAATTAGGTTAAATTTTCTCACGTAATGTAGCTTCGTTAAACTTTCAGCATCATGTAATTTTTATAAATAAAATAAGCTGGGTGCCGATAATGTCGTATTCTGATAGCAAAGACAGTATTTACTTAACCCCAAATTCTGTATGTATATGATGTTATGCCCAAATTTCGGAATTAAGAAGTAAACTTATGTTAATACAAATTTATTACAATTTTTAAAGCTGTTTATATATGTGCTATAAGTGTAAGACTTTTGAGGCTTACCCTAGTGGCACATATCTATTGAACAATATTTTATTATCTTAAATAGTATTTACAATATTTTATTATATTTTGAAGATTAAATAGTATAATATCGTAAAATATTGTATAATATTGTGTAGCAAGCTGTGCTACCTGGATATCGAATCGCGAGCAGTTAATTGAAGTTACTTGTAACTTTTTAATGCTTTTATTTTATATTTAGAATCCATTATGCATCCAAATTTTGTATTATAGTTTTGCATTTAATAAATGTTCTTTAGTTATCTATAACAGTATTATGCCACTGAAACAAAAGCAAACATCACATGATGGCAGCTCTAGGAAAAAGTTATTTTAAACTTTTCTATAAATTTTATTGGACTAACCCAATTCTAAATTATTATATCCCTAGAAGTGATTGAATTTGTTTCATTCCTTCTATTTCTTTTATCTCTAGAACGAAAACCATTCTTTGTTTTCTTGCATAACCATAATAATATGGCACCAGACAAAACAATAGTTCAGTCACTAATCCAATATCTTCTCATCCATACGTTCCCAATTTTTCCCCCATTACTAATCTAAGAAATGGTTTAAACAATGATACACATGGATAAATATAAAAATTCACTCTAACAGAATGTAGCAAGATTACCTGTTAAATATTACATTTCCAAATTTAATTTAGTTTTATCTTTTAACAATGCATTCTACATTAGTTGAACTCGTGTCATCTTTATGTAACAATGAATAACAATGCTATTTGGGGATTCTACTAAGTAAACAGTTCCTTCAATACATTTTACATTATTTGAACAATGTCAAAAATCATTATATCATAATTCATTTTCAGTAAACGTGAATTCACTACCTTTTTGAAGAACTGTGTGGATAATTCATTTTTTAGTTCTCATGAGTTCAGAAGAAAATCCCATCGAAGCCACCCTAAATGTTTACAACCTTCTCTTCATTAAAGTTTAGACCTATCTCTATAATACATCTCGTATCTACTGTTCTAAACATTGGTACAATTCTGTTTTAACGACTAAAAAGAGACAAGAAAAAATTTCGCCCATTTATAAAAATGTACTCAAGTCACGAATAGTTTGATGATTGAAATCGCCTAAGTGTAGAAAAATTTTCTTGGTGCTTTTTGGTCACCCTTACAATCGGCAAGTAACCAAATATTTCTACATGCCATTTTAAACAACATTTTTTCTAAACACACTTTTTTTTCAACACGATAATATAAATAGTATAGAAAATCCATATTGTCATTTCACCTCTATCTTTCAAATTTGTATCAAGAAACTATTTTCATGTCTCAAGAATTTTAAAAAACAGTCTTGTTTGTGTATCGTTTAACATCTATAGTTTTCTGTCCAGTACAGGTTACGGTACTTGTTGGTTGTAACTGCGACCAAAAAGCGCTAAGAAAAAATTTCGCTAATTTGGGTTTTTAATCGTTAAACAATATAGCATGTGATTCCCACGTTTAAAGTTTTTCATGATAAATAATATTGCGCTTGAGTACATTTTTATAAATGGGCGAAATTTTTACTTGGTTCTTTTTGATCGCCGTTAAAAACGAGTTGTGTCCAAGTTACAAATAAATATCTTTTAAATGCAATAGATTCCAAATATTAAAGAGGAGAAAAAATAATTCGATTCCTATTTTTGAAAGATTTTTTATTTTTTTATTTAGGCTTCAAACATTTCTTTTCTTTTGTCAAGAAAAATTTACTAATTTTTTTATCTCATAGTTTTAGTTAGATTAGAAAATAAAACTTTGCAGCACCTCTTTTTCCCCTTGTGCAGAGAGCGCCCCCTCGTAGCGTTTCACAGAAAACAAGAAGTTGGATGGAAGACCTGCACCCTGAGGTCAACTTTTTCCCAAATGCGCAACCCTTGCGCTAACGCCAAATGTTTTCGATTGGAAACGGTGAAATCCCTCTACCATACTGTTTTCTTTAATATAATAGTCTATGTGTGTTTGTAAATTTTGTAGTGTAGCTGTGTTTGTGTAGATTAAAAATGGTATATTCAAAACCGGGCAGTTCATTAGAAAATCACAACGCACTCACTATAACTTGGATTAATGTTTTGTCTTCAACTGTCACTATTTTGAAATGAATGTGCTAGAGATGTCAGGAAAAAAATTATACTTCTTTCATGTTTTCCTTATGATTTCCTTTTTTTAAATTGCAGTTAACAGTTAAATTAATTCACAAGATGAGTCAAAATATTTGATAGTGTTGATTAATATGTGTCGCATTTATTCGTACGTGAGTAACTAGTTAAATATTAAAAGCATTCTGATTTAAAAATTCAGATTTGTGAGGAATAAAGCGTTTTTCAGACCATTCTTTTGATAAACAAAACTTCTTCTTTTGCGTTAGATCCAAAAATAATTTTCTGAAAACAGGAACTTAACAATAAAAAACATATTATAAATTAACCTGTTTTCAAACGTGAAAATACCTCATATAAACAGTAGTTTAATACGCAAAACTGACGGTATATTGCACGGTATATTCTTTGCTTTATTTGGCGTATATTTCGGTTGCTTCGATTTAACAGAAAGTAGATTTTTCCAGTTATATTATATTCAATGTTTTTTCTTGCTTGATAAAATTTTATTTTCCTTATAAATTTAATTTGAATTAAAATTTTAAATATATATATCTTTATGATTGAATTATCAGTATTCAAGGTTCATATTTGCTTCTTTCAATACTACACTCTTGTCCAAAATTAAGGTCACAAAAAATGTTTTTCGAAGTAATTCTAAATGGCTACCTGTAAAATTTAAAAAAATTACATTTTATATATTGTGAAGGACCGGTACCATGGTATTAACCTTTGTTGTGGGAAAAAATTGTTTTTTAGCATTAGTTTTTGAGGAACTACTGAAATTAGACCGTTTAGGCATCTGGTGTTTTTGCCTGTAGTTTTATGAATGTTGAATTAAAGCAAAATATTTAACCTGTTTCCAGTGAGAATGAGTTCTCATAATCGTTTAGACGATTTCTTGAGATGGATAGCCGTTGGCAGGTTCAAAATGGGCAGTCTCAAGCGGGGGTGGCTCGATGGTTACGAGTGGCATCGAAAGTGGTATCCAGGTTGTGGAATCAATTCCAAACAAATGGTACTGTAACCAGGAAGGCCGGCCAAGGCAATCACAGAGCAACATCGCCTGCAAAGGATCGCTATTTGGCATTAAGCGCACGATGGCATAGGCTGACAACGGCTCCTCAACTTGCTTGTGACTTTGCTACTGCGTCTGGAATAAGAATTTCCAGACAAACAGTATACAGACGTCTAGAAGAGAGAGCCCTTTATGCCCGGCGACCAGTTGAGTGCGTCTCTTTGACTGCATCCAAAAGAAAAGCCCGGTTGTTGTGGTGCCGAACACATCAATCTTGGGCACAGCAAGAATGGGGGCGTGTTCTTTTCAGTGATGAGTCGAGATTTACCACACCGAGTGACACTCGTCGAATCATCATCTGGAGAGAGCGAGGAGCTCGCTATCATCCCTCCTACGTAAAAGAAATAGACAGATTTGATGGCAGAGAAATCCTTGTCTGGGGTGGCATAATGTTGGGCAGTCGTACACCACTATATGTCTTCGATGCGGGTACTGTCAATGCCCATCGCTATAGGGATGAGATCCGTGAAGCCTATTTGAGGTTGTTCCGGGGTACAAATTAGCCCAGACTTCATGTTTATGGACGATAACGCGTGTCCACACAAAGCCCAGATCGTTGACGATTTTCTTGAGGAAGAGGATATTCGACGTACGGACTGGTCCTCGAGGTCTCCGGATCGCAATCCTATTGAACATGTTTGGGATGGTCTCGGAAGAGCCATTCCACAGCGTAACCTCCCTCCTAATACCTTACAAGAGTTAAAAGTCACGCTTTTGGAAGAATGGGCTTTGTTGCCCCAAGCATTTATTGAGACCCTCATAAACAGTATGAAAACTCGTTGTGAAGCAGTGCACGGTGGTCACACTCCATATTAGACAGGCTTACACCGAGATAAATGCTTTATCTCTGACTCATAATGTAACACTTTTTGATATACCCTGTTTCTTAATTCCCAATTAAAATCTTTTCCATGTTGTTATGTGTCTATGTTCTTTCTTCCATTGTAGTGTACCTCTGTACCAAATTTCGTGGCAACACAGTAAATAGTTTTTCATTTTTCGCAGATTTTATGTTTGTAACCTTAATTTTGGACATGAATGCATTTTTTAAAAAATTTTAGCGGAAATTCAAGTAAATCGGAATGAAGTAAAAATTTTCCATTCAATGATAAAATGATCCCATAAATATAGAGAAGAATGGAAGATAGTGTTCTCTTATCCATATACTGAATTTTTTTTCTAATAACAATTCTTATATTATTCGAATCTTTCTAATTTGTCTGTTACTTCTAATTCTTAATTTTTTTTATTTTCAATCATATGCATAATTTGCTAAACTTCTTCCATTTCACTAAATTAAAAATTACTACCAGCCGCCATTTTAAGAATAAGAGAAAAAAAGTTTAAACAAACAACAATATTATTGAATATAACAATCAGCAAGAATAAAACATAGACCTGTTAACCACCGACTATTATAATACCAAACTTAATTTAGTATAATTTTTAAACATCACCTTTTACATTATTTGAATATGTTGACTGATTTAAACAATATGTAATAAGTATTACTCGAGAATTCTTATTATTCAAATTCACATTTTCTAACAATGCATTTTAGATTATTTCAAGAATATCAAAAATCATTATACGGATACTCATTTTTGGAAAGTGTCATTTCACTTCCATCTTTTAGGAATTGTTAACAAAAATTTTATTAGCTATGATTTATTCAGAGCTAATAAAATCCCATCGAAATAATTCGAAGCATCAATAATCATGTTCTGAATACAGGTTAGTTCTTTTGCTAGTGTACATTTTGTATCTACTGCACAACACATTTTTACATACTGTTTTAACCAATGTTTTTTCTACAATCCAAGCGATGTCGAATATACTTTATACTCAAGATGCATGAAAGAAGGAAGACTTTTCATCGCTTTATTGCAAATATATTACTTCTTTTATCAAAATATTCTATTAACATCTTTAAACATTTTGATACAATATAGGTCTTGAATTACATGTGCGAAGAGTCTTAGTGCTTAAACACTTCTACACAATTTGTGGTAGTAAGTGGCAGAGGGAAAAATCAGAAGTAATGTACCATTGGTACATCCGTTGAGTAGAAAAAAATATTTCTTAAAAGCGATTAAGATGAAAATTGAAGAAGTTCCTTAGAGGCAATTTAAATTTCGGACGAAGTTTTAAGTGCCAAAGTTCAATTATTAGTACAATAAGTGAAGGCGTATTTTCTATTGCAGAGGGCATAGTTAATTTGTTCCTTGATTGTGGGATTTTCATGAGTTTTCGGTTGATTAAAAATTTTCTTGAAAGTTCTTTGATGAAATCATCGAGCTTTGGAGTTTTAAGATCTCTGTGTATAATATCATTCCGAATAAACTAGGGAGCATTGGTAATGATACGAAGTATTTTATTTTGTAAAACTTGAATTCTGTTTCGGTTGGTTTAGCAGCGAGTCTCCAAATTTGATATTTGAGGATAGGTCTTAAAACTTGTTTGCATAATAACATTTTATTCTTTAGTAAAAGGGGGGGAATGTCAGCAAATGAGTAGAATAATGGGGCCCAGAACTTCGTCTTACTGTTGATATAACTTTTAAAAGTGAGACTACAGGGGAGAATCAATCCAAGGTATTTCACGACTTTTTCTCTAATTTGATTATCTTCAAAGAATGCGAGTCTTTAACTACCTTTTCCCAAATATGACAGAATGAGTCTTTTCCGTATTGATTTCAATACGCCACTTCGTAAACGAAATTTCAATGTTCAGGAATCCTTTTTGAAGAGTTTTAGTGACAAAAGTAGTGGTACATCCATGGGTAAGGATAGCAGTATCATCAGCAAAGAAGCAGTTTGTGATGTAGTTATTCTTGGAGAATTCAGCTGTAAAGATGGTATAAAATAGAGGACTAAGAACACTTCTTTGAGTCTTACTAGCTTTCATTTCACCTTCTGAAGAAAGCATATTAATTATTTTAACTTGAAATGTTATTTTGTTGATAAAATTGGCTATTATGTCGATGAGGCAGGAGGATATTTTTAAATCTACGAGCTTGTACAATACAGGTTAAAAATTTATATGTCTTATAAGCAATAATCTTTTAATATATAAGTTAAAATGAAATAATTCTACCAATATTCTTCAAAGCTCTTAAATTCCTTGGAATCTGAAAACTTTTTTTAGTTCAAATGTTAGACTTTCCAGGTTTACTTTTGTTCATTAAATAGATTTTTTACATTTTCTTGTCCAAAAATTTTAGCTAGATTGAAAAATAAACCTTCTTTGTCTCCATGTAGCATTGTTTTGAAATGAATATATTGCAGATGACATTTAGATAAAACATATTGTTCTAGTATTTTTTTTTCTCGTAATTATTTTGTTTGATTTCCGTCAATAAATAATTTAGTTCACCTAGCAGCAAAATATTTTATAGTATTTATTTTATATTTATAAAATGTTATCGCGAGCTGGTTGCTGGTTAGTTAGCAAAACCATTTTGGATAACAGACCATATTGCTATAATCCTCTTATTTAGGCTTTTAATTTCAAATTAGTTAACAATGGCCGTGGTCTCCCCAAAACTTTCTTACATACTCTCTCATAAAAAGGAATTTTTGTTTTAGACGCGTTTTTCTCATCCGATTGGAATCAAAATGGGAGCATGCCTTTTCCGTTAGCCGGGCACAAATATCGCCAATTGTGAACCAAACGCGAATTTGGTGTTAGAAATTTGGCGTAATTCTACATTATTTGGCGATTTTTCACTTGTGCCCGGCTAATGGAAAAGTACCCATAAAACTACAGATATATTCACATTTTACAACGAAAAAGTTTCTCCCTCTCAAACACTAAGTAAACCTCAAAAAAAATTCAGATAACTTTGATATCTGATATATCTCTATGTGTAGCATTTCAAATTATATTAAATCTCAGTTTCAATTTACTCTTCTTCAATAGTTGGAATAAATTTCTTTACTCTTCTGTATTCTTTCACTTCAAAATGAACTGTAGCTTTGTCCCTCATTTTTTAAACTCTCTAAGAATTCTCTGATTTATTATGTTATTAAAATTTGAGTTCCTTAAATATCGCAGCTTAATAAAGTGTTGAATTTAATTCGTCAATATTTTTGATATTTTTTTAAGATTTTGATTTTTAAAACGTATTTCCAGTTTTATGATAATGAGAGTAAATCGAAAATATTTTTTTAAATTTTATTCATTTAATCGGAACTCCCTACCACTCTCAGCCTTGAAAAGACATTCATTTATATTTCCAGAGGAATGGTGACTATCATTCATCCCAGTGATTTAATAAGATTTCGGAATCTGCGTAACGAAAGGGAGCTTCTATAGAAGTTTTTTTAATAACTTTCATGAAGGATTAAAGCTTTTTTATTAAAATTGTAGTTAATGGCAGCTTTTTTTTAATAAATGAATATCTGTTGTGCAACCTTACCTCCGGATCCGAAAGTACTCTCTACATTCTCCCCTTAATATTTACAAAATAATTTTAAAAAAAAATAAGAAATGTTAAAATAATAAACTGTGATCTTTGAAGGTATGAAATAATTGCAATAAAAGTTAAGGGCGGCATTTACAAGACAGTAGAAAACATACTTCAAATCATTATCGAAAGTTGGTCAAAGTTAGGTGCAAAATTATCTTCTAGAATGCGCATGTATTTGATACTAACAAGTATGCGATTTAGTTTCGCATTATTTTTAAGGTTATTGAGAGCAGAATAAGTATATCGAATTATAATAAGTTATTTCTAGCTATTAGATCATGTTTGATTTGAAACCTCTAAGTATCTTTATGAAATTTGTTTATGACTTTCGTTATTCCGAGTTCAAGTAACAGAAATATGTGTTTGCTTTTTTTTCTATTAAAATAATTTAAAAGAAGAAAAATAGCCCATTTTCCCATTTCCAGTGAGTTACTAATTCTCTCCAGTGTGATTAAATTTGTTAGATTTCCTTCATTCAACATTATTTCCTTAAAATTCTATTTTAACTAAGCAACGTTAGTAGTGTTCACTTTAAAATTACGATAATTATTTTCGTTGCATGGGCAATATTAATTGTTTTTTACAACAATAAAAAAGATGTGTAATAATAATAAATGTTTGGTTATCAAGTGGGGAGATCCATTTTCAATTAAATAATCTCTAATTTTTATAGAAATTGTATCAGACCAGATGGCTGGATCGTTAATCTGTAGCTAAATCAAAGTCAAAATCTTCGTTTTGAGATGTTACATTATTACCAGGTGAATTTTCTACGTCAATATTTAAGTTTTCTGTTGGTACAATCGGGGTTTCTCATGAATTTTCATTTTGTGATAAATTTTCATTATGAAATTCCAAACCAGATGTTGATGGTCCTGGTTCAATTGTTTGTCCGTCTAATCCTATTCTGTTTCTGAGATATTTATTTAGAGATCCCTCCAGTTTCTGATTAGCTTCTTCTCGTTGCAATTTCTTTTTTCTATTTTGTACACCAGACTTTTTTTTTTTCTTTTTTTGAGAACATGTTTCTAAAATATATTTATTGCACTAAATAAACAAATTTAATTTTCATTCCATATACAAAACTCATCATATGATTTTCTTTCAATATACTATTGGAAAATCGAAACCTCATTTATGTCATTTGCTACTAAATAAAGATTCAGATACAGAAACTAATTTGACTGAAAATTTAGAAACTTTTTTTTTTCTTGGCGGAAAATTTATTTCTGAGAATTTAGTGTGAAATTTTGTCTTCTTTCTGCTGATTCAAAATATTTAAGTAAATTAAACCAATATTAATACAAATTACTAAAAATCATTTGTTATAAGTAAGTGAAATATTGAAAATATCTCAGATACATAATAATTATAAATTTTTAATGAAAAAGTGCTATAATCATTAGTAATTTTTTTAGAATTTTTTTCGATTATTTGGAAATTGTAATTGTATATCAGAAATAGGTTAATCAAATTCTGTCCAATTAAGGGTAAGATTTTTATAAAGATAAATAAAAAGTTGCTTTTTGAATTATTTTGTTAATTTGAAAGATAAAAGTTTTTCTTAATGAATTGTTTCTTTCTATGAATCTTTACTGCTTTGGAAATAATATTAATAATATATTTATATTGTTCACTTACCTCTAAATAATAATCCTATTTTTTCGAGCAATTATAAGTAAAAACCGATTTGAAAACAATTAATCACAGCACTTTGCTTGCGAAGCAATTCACAGAATGTATACACTTTATGAGCAGCGACTACGCATATGATTAAAAAGTATTCCTGATTAAATGTATTCCCTGTTAATTCAAAGGCACACACGTACGGTGATGCCTCCACTAACATTCCAAAAATAAAAGCAAACTAAACAACGACGTTGAGCTGCAACAGCTTTACAGCACATAAAGAATAAATATATGCCGATACAAAACGTTCCCAATTCCTGCTGTTACATGTTACAAATTCTTAGATTTTTAACACGTTCCGTGTGGTAGCGCGAACTCCACACGGAACATGTTTTTATTGTTCGTATCGGCAATCAAATTTTGTTTTACACAAACGATAACAACCTGCAGGAACGAAAACAAAAATAAAATTAAATTAAAATATAAAATAAAAATAAAAATAAAATATTATTTTATTGCCTAGAAAATATAAAACATGCAAAATTGCAAGCGTATAACTAACAAATTTTTTTTAAGTAACATTGAATCAAAAAACTATAAGTGCTATAAATTTTGGCGCCCCCCTGGCCTAGTCGCCCTTGCGCGGTGAACAATTTTGCCACCCCTACTTGGCGACCCTGAACATTACATACCGAATACAACATATTTAAGCTATTGCGTTTATGAATCATCGTGTTTGCAAGGTAAAAAGTACAAATTGACAGACGGTAAACCTCTCATTGTATTTGGCTCAAAAATTGATATTTGACTATTCTATGGATGTTTAATCCGAGTACCTTAGTAGTATCAAATTTTATCCATCTAATTCTCTTTGGTTTGTAGTTACCGTATTTACTTATATTTGAACAGCCGACGAACAAACTACATCTGATATATTCTACTCAAAATTTGATAGAAACCTACACATTTGGTGTAAAAACCGCACACAAAATTTCATTCGTTTGCTCAAAGTGTTTTTGAGTTATCTTTGCCACAGACAGATAGATATAATGCTAATTTTATATTCGTCAACTCAGTGAGGTATAAAACGTGAAGATTCGTCCAAATCACAAGTTAGAATTTTTCGATGATTAGATTAACGCTTCGATACTTCTTAAAGTAAGCACAAACAATATCGTTTGAGAAATTCAGATTTGTTGGTCATTCGCTGATTTTCATCTCAACGTTTTTATCATCAAAAATCAAATTTTTCCTGTATTTCTGAGTTAGATCCGAAACATTTTACATAAACTACATCTGATATATTCTACTCAAAATTTGATAGAAATCTACACATTTGGTGTAAAAACCGTACATAAAATTTCATTTGTTTTGCTCGAAATGTTTTTGAGTTATCTTTGCCACAGACAGATAGGTATAATATAAAAATTATATTCTTCAACTCAGTGAGATATAAAACATAAAAATTCGTCAAAATTTCAAGTTCGATTTTTTTTCTTAATGATTACATTAACTTTCCTATGCTTCGTATACATGAAAATAAAAACAATTTTCGCTTGAAAAAATTCAGATTTTCTGGTTATACACAGATTTTCAGTCCAAATCATACACTGATTTTTATCATAAATAATTAAACTTTTCCTACATTTCTGAGTTAGATCAAAAACATTTTACATAAATTTTAACGAAAGCTGAATACATTTAGAACTAACCAATTTCCAAAAATACTTTGTGGACAGCAATTTAAATTTGGAAAGAATCTCCTTTTCCTTTCGTAAGATGTAGCATTTGGTGCTTATGAGTATGTTTCATTGCTTTGATTTAACTGAATGTAAATTTTTTTGTATTATGTTTTATGTGTATATATGATAATTTTTATTTCTTCTATGAAATTTTCAATTTATACAAATATCCGCTACAAAACTACAGATAAAAATAATGGTCCAAGGGTAAGGTATATTGGTACTTGTCGATTTTAACGTTGACTAAAAAGCGCCAAGAAAAAAGTTTGCCAATTTGGCGATTTCAATCGTCAAACTACACTGCTCAAAATAATTAAAGGATATTGCAAGTCTTGTATAAAATAAAGGTATAAGAAATTTTTTGCATAGAATGGAAAAAGAGAGTCACAAATGCAATTTTTTCTTATTTTCAAACTTCGCAGTATGCAAATTTTTCAGTTTGACGTAGAAGACGACGCTTTAGTGGCAGCGAATTTGAGTTAACTTTCAACTTAATATAAGACAAAGCAGAAAAGAATCAACGACATTCAATAAGCGCGTTGTCTCGATGAGTGCGATATCTCAACGAAGTCATTTAACCGAATCGGAAACTGGGAGAGTTGTTGGCTGGTTAGAGGGGGAAGGGGCAAACACAAGCAAAATAGAAGAAGCCATTGGAGTTTCACAAAGTATGATTTCCAGGATCCGGAGCCTGTTTTTGGAGACTGGAAATGCAGGTAGAAGATCAGGGCAAGGGTGTAGACGTGCAACAACGTCCAATGAAGATGTTATTTAATACTAACGGCTCGGAGACCCCGAAATATGAATTCCACTCTTCTTCAACAACACCTTCACTCGGCTACTGGCGCCACAGTTTCGACACAAACTGTCCGAAACCGCCTTCCCGCTGTAGATCTGTATGCCGATCAATGGTGTGTGTCATGTTAACAGCAAGGCACCGTCGCGCCGGCAGGGAGTGGCCAACAGAGCATGAGAACTGGAGGAGAAATGAATGGCGCAATATTCTTTTCTCTGAGAGTCCCGTTTTTCTGTTAATCCTGATAATATGCGTATTTTCATCTAGAGTAAAAGTAGCACTAGAAACAATCTTGCATTCGTGCACGAAAGTGTAAGATTTGGCGGTGGGGGAGTGATGGTCTATGCTGGCATCTCCATTGATGGGCGCACCGATCTCCATATCATTCGAAATGGACCGATCTGACCGACTCTGACCGATCGCCGATATAGGGATGAGATCCTGAGACCTATTGTAGTCCCTTACGCTGCAGCAATTGAAGATGACACCATGTTAATAGACGACAATTGCAGGCCAAGTCGTTCTAACTTGGTGAATGATTTTTGTTTTTCATTACATATATAATTTACCAAATTACTTCAATTTTACTAAATTAAGTTCTAAATTTACTGTCATTTTAAGAATAAACGAAACATATTGTTGGATATAACAATACACTAGAATAGAATATAGCATTATTATTATGTCTAAGGTTATTGTTCTAGATTTAATTAAGTTTCTTATTTGTAACTATGCCTCTTGCATCATAAGGATATGCTAATTTTCTTTAACAATATATAACAACTATGAGGTAGTATTCCTTATTATTCCACATTTCAATTTC
The DNA here is from genome assembly GCA_026543865.1 of Argiope aurantia. NCBI lineage: Eukaryota > Metazoa > Arthropoda > Arachnida > Araneae > Araneidae > Argiope > Argiope aurantia. Next base: position 85,347 of record JAPMOR010087091.1, read on the forward strand.
TAACAATGCATTTTACATTATTTCAACAATATCAAAAATCATTATTATTGAGATTCATCTTTGGGAAGGGTCATTTCACCTCCATTTTGAAGAGTTGAAAGCCGAAATTATTATTTGCACTGATTTGTTTAGAAGAAAATCCCGTCGAAATAAGCCGAAATATTGGCAATCCTGTTTTCAATAAAGGTTAATCATCTCTCTATAAAAGATTATACATACTGTTCTGGATATTTTTAATACCGTGTTAACTAATGCTTTTTCCACAGAATCCTTATTCTCGTGATGCTAGGAAAAAGTGTTCACATATATATTTCAAATTTGGATCAAGAAATAATTTTCAATAATTTAAAAGAAAATTTTCTTTGAATATCTGCTTTCTTCCGGTAAAGTATTAGTTGGTAATGATTATGTTCATTATGTTTTTTGATATATATATGTGTTACAAAGAAATAGTTTATTCACAATTTTTGAAAGATTTTTAATTTTCTTGGAATCAGTAAACTTCTTTTAACTTCAAAAATTAGATTTCCAATGATATCTTTACTTTATTCAATAAACTTACTACATAATATTTTTTGAAAATGTACCCATATCTTGGAAGTCTTAAAAACAAAAATTTATTGCTTTAAGCTCAATGGAAGCAGAATTTATAGCTTTAACTGAGAGTGTAAAATGTACTATTTGATATTCAAAATTCTAAAGAATTTAATTGATTTTGAGATACCTGAAGTGTAATGCGACAACCAAGCTACAATTCATTTTTCTAAAAATAATGTTGAGAATAATAAAACGAAACATATTGATGTTAAATATAAATTTAATCTGACATTATTGTCTGAAAAGAATTTTACCTAAAATATTTAAATTCTAAGAAAAATTTGGCTGATTTCTTAACAAAACCTCTTGTGAAAGAGAAACATTATTCTGTAATAAAGCTTATATTTAAAATGGATTCTGTGACAGATGGGACCGAATTTTGCATATTCAAATCAGGCAGAGGTCGGTCCCAGAGAAGCAACATTATTGGATAATCATTTTATAAACCGGAAATACGTTATATTTCCGGATGAACTGTCATTGGATGTTTGTTCTTTTTAAATGATAATAACGGACACCGTCTGTGTATAATATGTAGCTGTATACTCTGCAAGATGCATACCTTTCCTTTTTTGCTTAAAAGAATTTGATTTTAATCTAATTGCCTGGTTTTTTTATACTCTGCTATTTTTATTGAGAAAAACTCCAACACATTTCAGATGATATATGTCTACACATAGATCGACCGAAGTGTCCATCCTTCGTCACGGGCACTCCGCGCTCGTCATACATCGATATTTCACCCCGTGTTCATTTCTATTTTTGATGTTATATTATTTGTACGTTTTAGGTGAGATTTGTCCACGCATAGAAAGAACGAACGAACGAGGTGTCCATCTTTCGTCACGGACACCGCGCGCTCGGCATGCGTCGACATTTCTCCCCATGTTCATTTCTATTTTTGATGTTATATTATTTGTACGTTTTACATAAGATATGTCCACGCATAGAACGAACGAGATGTCCGTCTTTCGTAACGGGCACTGCGCGCTCGGCATGCGTCGATATTTCTCCCCGTGTTCATTTCTATTTTTGATATTATATTATTTGTATGTTTAGGTGAGCTATGTCCACTCATATAACGAACGAGGTGTCCGACTTTCATCTCGGGTACCAAGCGCTCGGCGTGCGTCGACATTTCTCCTCGTGTTCAATTCTATTTTTGATCTTATATTCTTTGCACGTTTTAGGTGAGATTTGTCCACGCATAGAACGAACGAACGAACGAACGAGGTGTCCATCTTTCGTCACGGACACCGCGCGCTCGGCATGCGTCGACTTTTCTCCCCATGTTCATTTCCACGCATAGAACGAACGAGGTGTCCGTCTTTCGTAATGGGCACTGCGCGCTCGGCATGCGTCGATATTTCTATCCTTGTGGATTTCTATTTTTTATTTTATATTATTTGTATCTTTTAGTTGAGATATATCCATGCATAGAACAAACAAGGTATCTATCTTTCCTTACGGGCACTGCGCACTCGGCATGCGTCGATATTTCTATTCTTGTGGGTTTCTATTTTGTATGTTATATCATTTGTATGCTTTAGGTGAGATGCGTCCACGCATAGATCGAACGAGGTATCCGTCTTTCGTAATGGGCACTGCGCACTCGGCAAGCATCGACATTTCTCCCCTTGTGGATTTCTATTTTTGATATTATATTATTTGTATGTTTTAGTTGAAGTATGTCCACGCATAGATCGATCGAGATGTCCGTCTTTCCTAACGGGTACTGCACTCTCCTCTTGCAGCGACATTTCTCTTCTTGTTTATTCTTAGTTTTATTGTTATCATTACGAAATTTCGGCATTTAGGTTCTAAATTCTAAATTTCTTTTGTATCTCGTATTTTATTATAAAATGATGCATTGCGTTTTGAACTTGCTACTGTGCTTCATTAGTTTGGTTAAATCTCTTCACTTGACATTAAACATATAGTTATTTAATCGGTATCGTATCTGAGATTTATTTTACCCGATAACCGCTACTAATATGCAAATATAAGAATTAAGACATGATTTAAATACGTATATTTATGTTTGAATGTCTTTGGTGGTCTTTGGCCTGTTATGACCGTATTTGTATTTTTAATTTTTACGTCTTTTCTGTAAATAGTTTATCATGTGTTTCATGTTATTTCCTCTTAATAAATTGTGTTTAATTTAAATTTTTTTCTTTTGTCGAACCCAATCTTTGGAGACTTAAATTTGTCACCATTCCACTGCAGTTACTCTAATGTCAAACGGCTGAATCCCTAGCAGTTATATAATATATCTCTTTAACATATTATTTGTATGTTCATTTTTCTATATGCTGATACGATTTTTTAAAAGGGCATGAATGAACATTTATCTTTTATTTGTTTCTTTATATCTACTAGTCTTAATTATACAGTTATTACTAGTCGAATTGATATTCTTTGGAATTTAATGCACCACCCGCCTACTGTTTGGCATGCATGGCCGAAATGTGATATTTGCATCAAGCAAGAATAAAACTCCCGCTATTGCAGTTGCGGTTTCTCTTCCTATCGATGATGGAAGATAATATAAATTCAAAAGCAGAAGGATGGGAATGTGACATGAAAAGGACGTCAAACACTCGTGTAAGTGTTGGTCGTCAATCGCCTTGCAGTAGAAGAAATGCCCCTCTGAAGGGCTTCAGATTCTTCAGATTTGAGAGTTAAGGAAAGAGTACAATTTAATAGAAATCGTATTGAATTTCTGTGTACATAATGTAAATAAAAGATTCATTATAAACCCTGTCGTCTTTATTTGATCTCATTCTAAGATATGCTGAAGCCTAAATCCAGGATTTGTGTAAAATATATTTGAATGAAACTGAATTTATCTGAAGCATTGCTTGAGCAAACGTTTAAGTTAACGTTAACTTTCTTAAAAATTTAATATTAATATTATCGTATTAATTTTTCATTAATGTTATCTACATAATGTTAAATAAATTTAAAAACTTACCATGAAATCCAGTACCGGTTTCGGAGTACGCACTATATTTGAAAAACGATCTCTGCAATGTTGTAGAAGAATAGTATATGAGTTCATGAAGAGATAGAGGACATGAAGCTATATTTCCCTTCCACTAAAATGAATTCCTTACATTCAAAAGAATCTTTTATTCTAAAGGAACATGTTGAAATTTAGGATACAACGCATTTAAAGGGCAGTATTTAATTGTCAACAAAAACCAGAGTGCCTTTTTCATGATCAATATAATTAATTCAAAGATTCATAAAAACTGAATGGGAACTGATGTACTAGAAAAGCATTATTAATTAAAATTTGAAATCCCTTTCGAAGACAAAAGAATAACAAATTTTGATATATTAGAAACTAGCTACAATAAAGTTTGGGATACTTTAACAGATACATTTTTGAATTCTGGAGTATAGACAAAATGCAAATAAAACTTTTATTTTCTACATATTTCTTTAGAAAATGCCATAGATGTTAAAAATGTACTGAATACAATGATAGAAAGCATTTCTGAGCATCAAAATTTAATAATTAAAAATGAAAATTGGAATCTTATTCAGATTTATCTAATAACGAATCGATTGGCACATGGGACCGTGCAATTGTGACAAAAAAACATTTTTCAAAAGGAATTTTCTCATTTTTCATTCAATAATCTCAGATATTGCTTAAAAGTGCAGATTTCAGGGAGAACGAGCAGTTTTAGATATTTTTGTTCTTTTTTTAAATTTATTTTGAATACTATTTTTCATACTAATTCCACAACTACTGTGAATTATTGAATAGTTGTGATTCATAAAATAAAATTTCACATCAAAATATCTATAAAATAAAATCAATTTTTAAATATCAAGGTCTTACATATGCGCAGAAGTCATTCCTATTCACAGCATTATGCTTTAAGAGCAAAATTCCATTGTATTTGAAACTAGGAACGTTTAATCGTATATAGAATCTGAAAGCGTCATGTATTCGAGAGATGTATAGCCTGATGGGTTGAAAGCCTGCCATTTTTCACTTCATTTGAAGGTCTACAGTTCAATTCTCTGAATGATGAATAGTTTTATATATTTTATTTCCTTTTTATTTTGAAAATTATGCTCCGGACTAATTTTTCTGTTACTACTAATTATTTTAATAGATATACTTCACAAAACAAAATTTAACATCAAAATATCTATAAATTTAATTCAATTTTTTGTGATCAGGATCTAGTACACACGCAGAAATCTTCTCTTTTCGTAGAAGTGTGGTTTTAAAACAGAGATTCATAGTATTTCAAATTAGGAATGGTTAATCGTAGGATGGAATCTTAAACCGACTTAGCGGTCGAGGGAAGTGCAGTCTGATGTTTAGAATTAGCAAGACGTTTTCACTGCATTTGTAGATCTCCAGTTCAATTCCTGGTGGTGATGAATATTAATATATATATATTTATTCTTTTTTAAATTTATTTTGAATATTATTGTCCAGGCATATTCTGCTGTTTCTGAAAATAATTCCAATAGTTACACTTCATAAATGAAATTTAACTTCAAAAATTCTTGAACATTTATTCAATTTTTAGAAGTCAAGGTCTTGCACATGCTCATAAATCGATCTTATTTATAGCATTGTGCCTTTATAACAAAGACTCATCATATTCGGTTTATGATTATATATACGATTTACCAAATTATAAATGGTTAACCGTATATAGAATCATAAACCGCCTTGTCTTTCGATTGAATTTTCGCTAGATGGGGAAAACGGTAGCGCATTTTCAATGCTTTTTGCAGGACTTCAGTTTCAAACCCGGAACCGACTAATTTATTACTACTTATTATTTATTATTACTTATTTATTACAACCGACTAATTTTATTTTGAATATTATGCTTCAGATTAATTCCACAGTGACTTCAAATTATTTCAACAGTTTTACTTCATAAAATAAATGATTACTTCGAAATATCTTTAGAATTGATTCACTCAGGTAGTCAGGGTCCCTTACATGCGCAGAAATCCTTCCTATTCAAAATAATGGACTTTTAGACCAGAGTCCCATCGTAGTTCAAACTACGTATGGTACGTCGTATGTAGAATCTTAAACCGCCTAACGTTCAAGAGACCTGTGGTCTGATGGGTAAGACGGCAGGCCATTTTCATTGCATTTGTAGGTTTTAAATTCGAATCAAGGAACAAATGAATATTTTAATTCTGTTTTTTTTTTTTTTCAATATTTTACTCCTGACTAATTCTACTTCTACTACTAATTATTCTAATAGTTATACTTTATAAAATAAAACTTAACTTCAAAATACCTGGAAAATTTATTAAATTTTCAGAAGCTCATGCCGGTTTTTAGAAGTACATTTTCAAGGTCTTGCATATGCCTGAAAAATGTTCCGTTTCATAGGATTGTGTTTTTAGACTACAGATCTTGCGTATTTCAAATTAGGAATAGTCAAACGTATATAGAATTTTAAACCAACTTTGCGTTCGGGTGAAGTTTTGTCTAATGGCCACAACGGCAGGGAAATTGCACTATATTTTGGAGGTCTTCAGTTCCAATCGAAGAACCGTTGAATATTTCGATTCAAATTGAATATTATACTACAGTCTAATTATATAGATATTCAATAGTTATACTTCTTAAAATAAAATATTACTTCTAGTATCTAGAAAATTAATTCAATTTTTAGATGTCAAGATCTTGCATATGGTCAGAATTTACTCGTATTCACAGCATTATGCTTTCAGACCACAGGACAATCCTATTTCAAATTAGAAATTGTCAATCGTATATAGAATTTTAAACTGCCTTTGTACCCGGGAGAAGTGTTGCCTGATGGGTAGAATGGCCGAGGATTTGCTTTCAATTATGGAGTTCTTAAGTTCGAATCTGGTAAACAATGAATATTGTAATATGTTTTTGTTCCTTTCTTTATTTAAGTTGAATATTATACTACAGTCTTATTCTATAGATGCTTCATATTATTTATATTGTTATACTTCCTAAAGTAAAATTTTACAGCAAAATGTTTATAAAATTAATTCAATTTTTAGATGTCAAGATTTTACATATGTGCAGAAATCATTCCTATTCATTAGATTGTCTTTTAAGCCGAAAGCCCGTCGTATTTCAAATTAAGAATGGTTAATCATTTATAGAATATTAAACGACCTTGGAATTCTATGAAATTGTGGCCTGATTAGTGGGACTGCTGGGCATTTTTGCTTCTTTGTGTAAGTCATTAGTTCGCATCTCGCCAACATAAAAAGTTTTATGTATTCAATCTTTTTTATTTTGAATATTATATCCAGACTAATCTATATATATATTATATCCAGACTAATTCTGTGTACAGATTAAACAGTGAATTAAGTAGTGACGTACAAATTAACAGGCAGAATTCTATGTAATTCCACCTTGGGACGTCCCTATCCTTTCATACATCAACCCCTTTCATATATTCGATAAGTCTTCCACAGCACCTGTCATATTACAAAAAATCTTTGCCTCTCACAAGAATAAATTTTCGTCATACAAACCTATTTTTACTGGTGGCTCAAAAGCGGAGTTATGTTGGCTACAGAATTAAATTTTTACAAAAAATCTACAATTACCGTTTGTACAACTTTTTCTCTGTTTTGACTGCGGAACTTGTAGCAGTTTTTTGCGCTCTTCAGAAAATTGCAGTTTCTTATAAGAGTAAATTTATTTTATATACTGACAGTATGAATGCTTTGGAGATATTATCCCACCCTGGTAAATGGATGCATCATGTGGCAGTAGATATTTTATGTTGCTTGCAAACACTTCAGGCCAAAGGCTTTTAAGTTTTATTCTGCTGGGTTCCTAGCCACGTTGGAATTTTAGGCAATGACGACGCTGCTTGCGCTGCCAAAGCAGCTTCTAGTTTATGGAAGACATCAATTCCATATCGGGATTCAAAACTTAGAATTATTCATTATATCCATTCCCTTTGGCAGGAGTCTTGGGATCTGGAGTCTCATAATAATCTGCATTTCAATAAACCGCATATTCATTTGTGGTCCACCATTGTTTCCATAATAACAACCGACGTGAAACTGACTCGACTTCGCATCGGTCATACTCGTTTCACTCACAAATATCTACTATTTGGCGAGAGAGTACCCAGATGTCTATCATGTAATGTTGATTTTACTGTTGCGCATATCCTAGCTGAGTGCCCCACTTTTAATTCTCATCGCATGAAATATTTTAACTCAACTTCGCTTAACATACGAGAATTAGTGGGCGAACCTCCCTATCAGTATATTTTTAACTTTTTAAAAGCTATTCGATTTTATCATTTTATATAGATGTTCTTCGATTATAGACTTGTTTTGCCTAACTTATTTCTCATTTTTTGATTGCTGCTGTTTTACTGACCTGATTTTTAATGTATTTTTATCTACTTAAACTTCTTACGTGATATCATATCAAACCATATACTAAGAGTGTTTAATCGTATATAGAATCTTAGACCTCCTTGACAATCGATGGAACCATATACTGAGGGTAGAATGGCTTTTTCATTTTTCCTGCTTTTTGCAGGTTTATAGTTCAAATCTCGCAGCGATGAATAGTTATATCTATTTTTATTCTTTTTTTATTTTGAATATTATACTCCAAACTATTTCTACAGTTTCTTCGTATTATTTCAATAGCTTTACTTCGTAAAATAAAATTAATACAATTTTTAGATGTTCAGATCTTACACACGCGAAGAAACGTTCCTGGCCATAACACTATGCTTTTTAACCAGAGACCCATATTATTTCAAATTAGGAATACGTAATCGAATATAGAATCCTAAACCGCATTTGAATGTGAAGGAAGTGTGGCCTCATGGGTTGTGCTGTAGCGATGAAGAATATTTTACGAGCGGTTATTACGTAACCAATATCCAAAAATCGCAAATACCAGTGATCTATACTATTCAAAGAGGGGTGTGATTCAAATCCTAGATACAATCTTACTGGTGATATTTCGATTACAGGTCTTGGATCACGATATTAAGTAACAATCGATACGATCTGTGAATGGGTTGAAAAGTGAACGAACCTGTTATTCTTGAAATTATTGTATCATGGAACTGCAAATCACTGAAATGTATCGGAACCGTGACTTCACTGGAAAGTATGAAGTATGAACCTTGACTCTTCGATATTCGCATTTGACCATGCACTCTTCCACAAAGATCATTTTTAATTGCTTTTGACATGAATACATATATTATGTTTACTGCTGGCGCCCTCTGTCTTTAGAATATGGAATTAAAGTAAACATTTTAAAGAAATGACATATATTTTTAATTCAAATTTTTCAGAAAATGGTTTACTCCAATAAAGAAATTAAATAAATAGTTTTGAAAAAAAATCAAATTTAAGAAGTAAGCTGAAATAAATAAATTAATTCAATAACACGTTACTTAAATGAGTAAATTAAGTTTTAATTACAATTAATAAATTTTATATTTGATACTAATTAATAATTTTCAATTAATAATATGATTGAAATAACAGATATTTGGAACAAATATTTAAAAATAACAATAGCAAAATTTTTTGTTATTCAAAAAAATTGTGGATTATGCATCTCTGTGGTGCTCAGGTCATTTGCTGTGCTTTTTGCAAATCTTCAGTTCAAATCCTGGAAGCAATGAATATTATTATATTAGAATAATAGACCTTCTGGGTGTTTGATGGGAGTGCGGTCTAATGGGTAGAAAAACACGGCATTTGAAGCACTTTAGTTCCAGTCTCAGGGTGTTAATTAGTTTTAAACATTTTTATTCTTTTTTAATTTGAATATTATGTTCCAGACTATGTCTATAGTTACTTCGAATTATTTCAACAGTCATACTTTATAAAATAAATTATCACGCTGAAGTGCCTGTAAAATTAATTCAATTTTTAAAAGTCAAGATCTTGCACATGCTCAGAAATCGTTCCTATTCATAGAATTGTGCTTTTAAACCATATGATCATGGTATATCAAACTAAAATTGGTCAATCATATATAGAATCTTAAACCACTTTGGCGTTCGAAGGAAATGTGATCTGATTCTGCGCGAGATTGATTTTTCCTTTTAATAAATTTGTCAATTAAATTATTCAAAATAAATTCATTGAATCAAAATACGAATCAAACGAACGAAATTTTAACTCTGTTTTGAATAACAAATCAGGAAGCAATCTCGTGAATCATGTGTAACTCAAATGGGGGCAGGTAAGTACATCTTATTTTTTCTATTTAATTTACTTATTTTTGAGAATATTTGGAAAGATAATCATCTGAAAGTCAATTAGTAAAGTGTTAATATGCTATCAATGTATAAATTACTTCAAATAAAATGAAAAAAGATTAAATTCTGCTTAACTATTAATGAATGATCAACTTTCCATATATCACGTGACTTCTTCACTAGATGTTCACATTGTAGATATTACTTTTTTCCCCCTATGTATAAAGAATTTAGGCAAGAAAATCAATGGGGCGTTTCAAATTAAGGTTTACGGATCCTAAAACATAAAATTGGCTTTGAGAGCTCAGTTAAAATTTAATTTTTTATTAAATGTGCTGACGATATATCCATAACCGCAACGGCCATAAATTTTGATTAACTGTAACCAATGAATCAGCCAGGTGTTTGGTTTTGATTTGTAAACATACTTCCGTCTCTGTAGTCGTATTTGTGTTCTCAAAATTAAGTATAAATGAAATGGAGAATGGTGGCGAAGAAAGCGGGGAGCCTCGACAACAGAAAAACAATGCAGATCGATGGCCTGTACTTCTGGTTTCTTCTGAACCCAGAAGTAATAAAGTTTATGAAAGTAAGTAAAGCATGCTCTTTTTTTTTTACCAACTTTCGCTACTTGTGTATTTTACAACTTGATGTTCCAAGACACATTCGGTAATTTTTCTGAAGAAAGTGCACATATTTTTTTAATTATTGAAGTATTGCTATTTAAACACATATTTTGTCTATCAAGGTCATGTATATAAAACGTTAATTTGCTATATGATTCCAGAATGTATTATAGCTGATAAATATGGTATTAAACCCTACGTATTTCTATGTCTTGAAGAAATTTCTTTGTCTGAATTCAAGAAATTTACCTACTGAATAGTAAATTTTAGATTTGTGATATAAATAGTAGTTATTTCGTCAAATGGTTAAATAAATTCGAAACTGATAGTTTTATGAAATTTTCTTTTCGGTTTTTCTCTGCACTCTGAATAATTTAATTTCTTTTCTTTATGAGTAATTTCCTTTTAAAACATTTTTATGCGGCCACACTTTCATAATTGTATTTCATTCTATGGGCATTCAATTGTGAAAAAAACATTTCACAATTTTTTTAATGCGACATATGGCAATATTAATAGTTGTTTAAAATAACAAAAATTTCCCTGGCTAAAATTTGGTTTTTTAATATGAAAAATAAAATTTTAATCTTTCTATCTTGATAAAGTTATAAATAAACATCATTGTAATATTCATTTTATATTTAAATTTTCCATGTTAAAGGTGATAATGAATGTTAAAAGATAATGAGCCTAAAATGTTCATATGAGCTCCTCTGGATATTTAAAATTATATAAACTATTAAAATGTTCATATAGCAACATCCTTATTTGATGCAATGAAAATAGATTGCTAAGAGAAAAGTTATCTGGAAAGCAAATTTTAATGAGGGAAATATTTGCATGAGGGAAATATTTGATATTTTCTGTAAAAGGGTTGTTTCAAGTATTCTCTAGAAATTGATAATTTAAGAACAAATTTTTACACTTTAAAGTTACAATCAGTTGTTCTTGATGCATGGCAAAATATTATTATAAAAAAAAAAACTTCTCATAAAAATTGAATGCTTTTCTAGAAAAAAGAAAAAAAAAACATTAAAAGATTTGTGTAAATTGTTCTCGAACCTGAATTGTTATTATGCTCAAAGTACTAAAATAGGACGATTTGTTGTATAAGTGGCAGAAATAAAATTGTTATATTTCTTTTTTTTATAACTCGTTATTTTTTAAGATTCATCTATTCACAATTATAATTGATTAATTTTATGAAATTTGAAACTTTTGTAAGAAACCTTAAAACACAAAATGAAACGAGCAATAATAAATATTAAATAAATAGAAATGGACCGTTTCTCATTACAAAATAAATATGGAGTTCATTATGAATTACAAGCAGGAGTAATCTATCCAGAATGTTTATAAAATTAAATAATTACAGTTATACAAAGTATTTATTGGGAAGAAAAATTCACATTTTTCGTTGACTCCTTTTATTCTTTTAAGTAATAATATATCAGCCAATAAATAAAAGTACTATCTTGCCATATGGGCAGAAACTCATCAGAAGATTTAAAAGTAGCAACTATTAATAAAATGTTATGCCTGGAATATATTTTTTGCTTTGATTTAGTATTTTTCTTTACAGCTGAAATTTTTCATATATTTTTGTATTACAATCAAATTGAAACAATTTTTGATACAATACTTGTATGATCAGTAGCATCTGGTTTTTATGTGTTCATACTTTACAGTAAAGTGGAAAATAATGTTTGATACAAGAAATGCGTGATCATAACATTTGAGTGTCAAAGAAAAATTTGTTTTCAATTTGAAATTTTTAAATGTACCTTTTAAATGCAATGCAGAGAATTTCATATAATGGAAAAATTGCTCATAGGAATAAGAAGAAATTTTAGGTGCTTAACTAAAATGGCCAAGTCTGTTGATTTATGCTTAAATTTAGTTGTATTAAAAAAAGTTATTCCAATTTTGAAAAATTATATTCTATATGAAAAACGACTTTTTAATGATAAACATATGTGTAATATATGCAGAATACCTTATATTTTTTATAACAAAAATATTTCAGGTTAATAACAAGAGATATGAATAAAACTCGAAATTCTTATTTTAACATTCAAAAATCAAAATTTAGTGAGCTCTTTATTTTAACCTGAATAAAGCTAGACTTTAGTTGAATAATTTTTGGTTTAGTTGAATAATTTTTTGCTTTGAAAATTGTTGGCGAAATTTGATATTACTGCTGGAAATTTTAAAGTTTGTTCTTATATCAATGTATTGACAAACTCATTTGAAATTTTTGATTAAAAAATCTTTAAGTGTGTGTTAACTCTTTTGGAATGATACCTTTTTTTATAATTTCAGAATAAGCAATACTAGATTAAAGTTGGGTAGTATTTTTTTCTTTTTTTTTTTCTGTAATTGCATCGGTTTTTCCAGAAGATATGAACAATTTATCATATGCTCAAAGTTTGAATTATATGGGCTATGTAGATTCCCATTTCATATTTAAATAACTCTTAGCATTTCCAATAAATTCAAAGAATATTAATTAAATACAAAATTGATTTTACTTACTTTCATTTTGAAGATATCATTGTCCTCTCCTTATTAGAATAAGGTCATTAACTAGAAGTTTGCACTATTTTTGGAAAGGAAAGCATTAAACTGAAGTTATCAAAATATATTCTTGCCCAAATTTAGATTACTTTTTATGTTACGAAATTGAACTAAGTAAAATTATTTGTGACATTGCTAATATTTAAATTATTAAAATTAATTTTGTTAACTGTGCAGGAATTTCAGTTATTCTTAGGTTTTGTAAAATATTTAAAATAAATATTTTTGTAGCTAAACTGTGATATCCTTTAATAAAATTTAGGGTTAGGGAAAGCTGTGAGATTTAATTGGTTTAATGAGTGCCAAAATGCATTTTGAAAGAAAATTTGAATAACAAGTTCATGTAATTCTCATGTTCTGTGTCATTAATTTTGTTTCAGTTTCAGTTGAATAAAAAGTGGAAATAGGGTATGCATATATTGATCATGCTAATTGTCATGTATATATATTTGCATGATTTGAATACCTATAATTGCATCTAAAGATGTTGAAAATTTGACTCTATTTAAATTGATATTTTTGATGATAAAGGCAAAAAATTATGTTGAGCCAAATTTTGAAGTTATGGTGGCAATTTGACTCTTACAACACTTTTACATCATAATTCTTCTAAGGAAATGACTTGGACAATAGTGCCAAAATAGTTTTATTTGTATGACTTGGAAGATCAATGTGTTGGTGAGATGTGGCAATAACATGTATTTTTTGTATATCTTTGTATGGGAGGGAATATTCAACATGTATAATGAAAGAGTGTGATTCTTCATATTTTGCCATATTTCCAATACATATCAAATATCAGGTGCTTGCTACTCAAAAAATTATCTTGTGATGTAAATTTATGTCACTTCTTAAGAATATTTTTCAGCATGTTTTATTTTTAACAGTAAATGAATGATTTACTATTCCATTGCCCATCTATTAAATGTATATACTTGAGAATATAAAAATAACTCTAAATTTTTCTCTTTAATTCCAATAATGTAATTGAAAATATGATTATATTTGTTTCATTTATAAAACTATTGAAAAGCTATATTTGGACTTGTGTATTAATCACATGCCACACTTTTGGCTCAACCTTATGCCATTAGTGAACTTTAAATTTAATCCTGTGTGATTGACAAATATTATCAATATACTAACATGATTTCTTAGCACAATTTTTTGGCAATTAATCACTGGTATACAGTTAATGCACAAGTATATTTTTCTTTTAATAAAAGGAAGATACAAGTTTTTCTTGGAATTCCATATTATTTTTGAATTTTGAATGTTTCAATGTATGTTCCACTGCTGTAAACTTACATTTAAAAGTAACTTAATTTTAATTAATTAATGACTCCTTGTTGTTAGTATCAGAATGTATAATAAGAAGTATAATGCATCAAAAAATTTTTATTTTATGTAATTTTACATTTAAGAAAAATCATTATTATATTTGGAGAAATGAGAATTTGGTTTTTTTTTATTGTTTACATAATCTCTTTCTGAATTCAGCTTTAAATTCATTCATCAAATTTTACTTTATCCAGAATTGTCTTCTCTAAAATTTTCAACATTCTTCTCATTGTTAATTGCTCCATTTATCCTTTAGTATAATATATTTAGTATAATATCCTTTAGTATAATATCCTTTAGTATAATATATATATATATATATATACACACACAAAAGTATAAAAATCAAATTAATAGGAAAAACAAATAAACCAAATAAAAAAATATAACAAAATATAAAAAAGAATCCGGCCTGAAGACTTTTTCAAGGGTCACCCTCAGGCAGGGATTCAAAAAAAGGGATTTTTTCTGTTAAGGAAATGCAGACAATTAAGTCTAATAATGATTCCTCGTGACCCGAAAATCCCCTGAAATTAGGCCCAAGAGATATAACATTTTAACAGAAAGGAAAATACAAAACAACAAATTAGAAGAAAAACCACTAATAAGTAAAAATACAATAACAAAAAAACAATAAAAACCAAAATACCATAAAATAACATTAAAGAAAAAGGAAAAATCAAGAACATACCATCAGCAGTCAAGGAAATTTTAAGCTATCGATTGTGATTCCCGCTTATTA
Source organism: Argiope aurantia (assembly GCA_026543865.1). Classification (NCBI taxonomy): domain Eukaryota; kingdom Metazoa; phylum Arthropoda; class Arachnida; order Araneae; family Araneidae; genus Argiope; species Argiope aurantia. The sequence continues at coordinate 100,481 of JAPMOR010087091.1, forward strand.
AAAACACAAAGCTAACGGTAATTTAGGTAAAAATTGTAAGCTCCCAGCGCCATCTATTGAGTAATATAATATGCAAGGAAAGTTCTATTTTTTATTTAAGCCAAAGGATTAATCCCAAACCATACCTTGTCTAATCAAAAAATTGACATTACAGTAATTTTTAGGAAATTCATTTTTAATTAAATTTTTAATGAGGTTGTTTGATGCTTCAATATAGGAATTTTTATTATTGCAAACCCTTTTGATCCTGTTAACTTGTGAGAAAATTAGATTTTTGAAAAGTTTAGAGTTTAGATTGGAATGGTAGTTACATAGTTTTGTTGTTTTAAAGTTGAATTCATCCCTTTTATCGTATATACCAACTATTGTTTTATCATTAACAATTTCGATTTTTAAATCCAGAAAGGTAGCCTAAAGTTGATTTTTATTCGTTTCTGTTAGAATTAAATTTTTTGGATAGCAATTAGTTACAATATTAGTATTGTCGAAGTTAATCAAAAGTAGGTCATCAATATATCTCCACCCGTTTATCAAATTATATTTAATTACTTTTTTCTCATAGTAATGTAGAAAAATATTAGCCAAAGCACTTGAGAAAGCTGTTCCCATTGGAATGCCCTTAACTTGTTTATAAAAATTAATACCATTAAAAACGTAATTTTCAGTAATTTTAAAATTACATAACTCAAGCCAGTTATTTTTAGGAATGATATTTTCATTTAAATATTCGTCATAGATAAAAGTGCAGACTTTTATTAATTTTTCATGAGGTAAATTAGTGTATAAATTTTCGAAATCAAAAGTATTAAGTTTATTAATGTTGTTATCTTTATGAAAATGCAGAACTTCTTTGTTACTAGAAATAATAAAGTTGTCTTCATCTTTTATTTTGTCCAGGATAAGTTTTAAGTATTTAAAGAAATGTCTACCCGTATAGTAATTATAACTGCCAGTGCTACAGGTCACGAATTTGAATTTTAATGGATTTTTATGAAATTTAACTGTTGGGAATAAATAAGGATATTTAAGAGAGCAAGTCTTAGTTTTGGGTTTTTTTGCGAAAGCTAGCAGTCTTTTATCTAATTCCTTTTTCCCGGTGTTCTTTAACATATAAGTTGCGTTAGAGTCATATTCATTAATTAAAAGTTCTTTATAATAATATTTACAAATTAAACAGAAATTATTTGCTTATTTATCTATTACTGTAATAACAAATTTTTCTTTAAAAATTTTTATTTCGTCTTTCAATGTTTTACTAAAATAAATCCCACGTTTTTTAGATCTGTCAAAATCAATATTCATTTTTATTTTTATTTCCTTTAAAATTCTCACTTTCCATTCTCCGAAACCTTCTGCAGGCCAATGGTATTTTCTAGATAATTTCGTTTTCATTTTAGTTCCGTTTTCAAACTATTTCTTACTTTAGATTGGTTATATATATATATATATATATATATATATATATATATATATATATATAAATAAGATTTTTTTAAAGTTATTTTTATCTAATGCTGAATAAATCCTTGATATTAGGGAACCTATTAAAAAGAAAAGTATTTATTAAATACGTCATCCTTGATATGTAAATATAAGAATTTCTGGAAAACTGAACGGAAAAATAAGGACTATAATTTATGTAATGCTTTTCTTTATTGAAACGATAACTTTAGAAATAAACATATCATTGATACTGTTAGGGAAATAGTGATGTTAGACTGTGTTTCTTGCACTTGAAAGATAAAAGTGTCTCATGATCCGTACAGCTTAAGTATTGATATAATAGGTCGATTTTAAAAATTAACTATGGAAAAGTTCATTTCCAACATGAAGTGCTTTATGAATTTCGGTAAAGCCTGAGTATTGGAATGACACAAATAAATAAATAACCGGCTATTTAATTAGATCGGGCTCTTTCTCGGTGGACTGTAAATAATTGGTTTAATAGATTTTAAAGTGATGATTTTTACACCAGAAAATCTCCCAAGTTCGAGATAGTCTTCCAGCGTTGATAACAGTACTGTAAATGATGTAGTGGAAGAAAGACACTAGAATAACAATTGAAGAAATTGCGAAGAAGTTAAACATGGATAATTTGGCCCCGTTTCGCCATTTAAAAAAGCTTGGCGACGTTTCCAAGCCCAATTCCGCATCATCCATTTCCCTTCTTGCACGTTATATTAAAGAGCCTTCTTTTGGATTATGTGATTGATGAAAGGTGATGAGAATTGGATTTTATATTACAACTAGCCACTGTTGGTGACCACTTTGTTTCCCAGATTATTGTCATTTTATGCTAATAAATAATTAATAAGGAATGCTTTTGCTTTTAAAAAATTTCACCTTGTTATTTGATACGTTAGAAAAACATGAAATCAATTGAATCAACTTACTACAAATAAAAAGTGTATGTATTAAGAAATAAAAGCGGAAGTAAAAATCCTACAACGGAATTAATGATTGGCAAAAGCATCAATTGAATATTTTGATGGGTGAATTTTAATTTCATTATAATATTTAAAAACATTATTAAAAATTGTGTATGAAATTGAATTAAAAATATTAATAAAATTAAGAGAAAAATTCTTGAAAATGAAATTAATATCATTAAAAAGATAATTTTTAAGGTAATACAAACTCCTCTTTTATGAAATTATTAGAAGATATGAACATTAATTTTCTTAGATTATGCAGCTATAACTATTTCCCCACTGGTTTAATTTAAATTTATTTTTGCGCTTAAATAAACTCGAAACAAAGATACTCTGTTTCTAGTTTAATATATCGTACCGCCTTATTTATTCCAGTTTTTCTTTTAATTTATTTGTTTATGGTCAAAATTCAGAATTTTATTAAATTCATGGAAAACTAATTCATTATTTCATTGATATTCATGCTACTTTAATTTTTTTGTAATTTTAAAAAATTATATGAACATATTTTTTATGGTTCTGTATTTCGAAAAGAATGCTACTTTATATATTATATATGAATTTATAATTTACATAGTATTATATAGATATTACATCAAAATATAATTTGCTATTAAATTAGTGAAATGAAGGTGTTGTAGCAATAAATTACATATTTATATTTCATCGATTACTTGTAAACACTTGTGTAACAATTTTGTGCTTACAATTTGATTTTTTTTTATTATGAAAAATATTTCTTTTTTACTTATTTTATAGACATATTGATATTTTAAAAATATTAGCCATAGTATAGTGTATGCATAAAGATGTCCAAACTGATATAAAAGTCATCTGAATTTTTAATACATTTGGATATTTTATTTTAAACACTTTTAGATAACTTGACTTTTTTATGAGGATGAGTTTTTGGTCTTGATTTTTTATCACTCATTTTCTTGGTTTATTTTAGCTATTTTTTTTTTTTAATTTTTGCACTGGTTCAACATATATGGAATTCGATTATTAGTTAATTGATGAATTTAATTAAATTTTAATTCTATACAAATAGCACTATTTAGGATTAAATGTAAGAAAATGGTGATTTCAAGATCTTACAACATTTATAATGATGATTAATTAAAGGGATATTTAAGACTCAACATGATATTAATTAATTATTTGTTAAGGACTAAAAAGTAGAATGTTTTTATGTCTATAAAAGTATTTTTCAACATTGTTTTTGTTAATTTTTTTGTTTAATTTTTTTTCAATGATTTATATGAAAAAAGAATACAAAATTACATTTTTTTAGTACAAAAATTTAAGGAAATGTGAGGAAATATTTGTAAAATATTATTAGAAATCAGAAGTTGTGAATTTTTTTAATTAAAGTTTGCAGTTAGGGATTTTGTTTAAATTATGAGAAAAAATTAGAATTAATTTAATGCATCTTCCTCTCTTGCTTGTAGATTTAGTGAATTCTGATTTTTTGTTTTGTTTTTTATTGAATTTGTTAGGTTTATATATGTACTTTTCTCTTTCTGTTAAAAACCATTGTATTTAGAAAAAATTCTGCTCCGTTTTATTTTAGATATTAATTTGTTATATTAAACGTATTGAAGTTTGATTTTGTAATTATCTCCATATATTGCCGTTTAACTTTAAAGATCCTTGCAGGTCTTGACTATTATTTATTAATAAGTTTTAATATGCCTATCTTGCTTCGGATAAAATTTTATATTTAATTCTTGCATTTTCTTTTAAATATGTCTGTAAATCTCAGGCATATCAATACCACGTGATCAATGCCACGCGATGATTTATCAAATCTTAAGTTTTCTGCATTTATCAATTTGTAAATACTTTTATCAAGTTTCGGTATATGCTTTATGTTGAGGACATGTTTTAAAAAAATTTGCAACGTTACTAGTGATTTTTAACAATAACTTTGTGTCTTCGTGTATAATTTTTATTTATCTGTGTTTATGAAAATAAAATTGATGGTTGACTACGAAGCAAGTATTTGTTATTTGTTCGCCTTCTGACTCTTAAATTTAATTTTGTTGCAGATTTTTTTCCATTGTAGTCAATATTACTGTTAGCATCTCTACAATAATATGAGTTTCTAATTAGAACTACTTTGATTGGTAGAAATGGAACATGCATTTGCTGACATCTATTTTTAAAGCCGAGATAACCTGTGTTTTCTTAGGGCTATTTTAACGTTTTCAGATGCTATTATAAATTTCTTATTTTAAGATGTTATTATTTAAATTTTAAACAGGCTTGCTTTTAAGCAGAGCAAAATAATTAAAATAGACATATTATAGATCTATGGTGAAAATTATTTTGGCGATTAAAAAGAATAAATCGATTGATATATGGTATATTTAAAATGTTTCAAACCTATATTATTTTTGAACTCATTGCGCATTTTTTAAGATGAAAAGGCCATGAAATCACAGCAGCACTGCCTTAAACTAAGAAAGCGCTTTTAGGCGCTAGATGATATACACAATCACATGTTTGCTTTCTCGTACATGAATCATGGAAAAATACTATAATTGTCAAAAAGAAAAAAATCGAACCCGAGATTTTGACGAATTTCTACATTTTAGACCTTCCAGAGGTCGAAAGATATATTCTTGGCATTATGTCTGTCAATCGATTTGTATGTGAACAGTATAACTCAAAAATACGTTAACTTAGGTGGACGAAATTTCATATATGATCTTTACACCCAACTTATAGCTTTATGTCAAATTTTATGCGAAATCCATTCTGCGGAAATCTTATCTGTCCGGTTGATAAAGTTAACCATATAACTTACAAAATGGAGAGAGCTTGATAGTTGAAATTTTGTATATAGATTTAGCATCGAAAATATTGATACTTATCGAATTTGGAACGAAATTCGTCAATAAATTGAAAGTCTGTTGGCTTGTACTTTCACAAACATGTAAACGCGGTTACTCAAAAGCGCAATGACTTAAATGTATGAAAATTGGTATGTCATTTTGCGACTACAATCGTACTTCTGCGTCAAGTTTTGGTTTTAGTCGATTGGGAAAATGTTGTCGTAATCACAAATTTGGTTTTCGAAGATTTGTTATTCGCATGCTGTGGATTAATCGCCAAAAAATTGTCAAGGATAATTCGATAGATTTGGTAAAAATGCTAAATACACGCCAAACATCAATATTTCGGAACTGTTATTCACCAGTTATTCAATTCGTGACCCTATATTAAGTCCACAATTTTATGCTGTGAAAAGAGTAAACATCATTATTAGAGAGTATGCGAGAAAGTTTTGGGAAGACCACACCTGTTATTTAAATTGAATTTTGTTGCAAATATTATCAACTGTTGTTAATTCTGAGCTAAATACCAGTTTCTAATTAGAACTACTACGATTAATAGAAATATGGACATGCATTTGCTGCCGTCCACTTTAAAAGCTGAGAAAACCGTTGATTTTCTTGTGGGAGCTTTAACTTTTTTAGATGCTGTGTAAATTTCTTTTTTCACATTTTGTGATGTGATTTTAAATACGGCTTGCTTTTACGTAGAGCGAAATGGAGGCTTTAAAAATTTTTCTTGTCATTGGGAACACACAACCCCGCATATTATCAAAATTCCAAGCACATCAGGAAGTGTAGGTAAAATTAATCACGACGAAACTTCTTCGCTAACGTAAAAGAACACATAGAAAAGGAGATATATAATTATTGTTTTGTAAATAAAGTGTTAACAAGAACTATTTTGTAGTACGTAGTCTCTTGTTTAAAGTTTGATCAGTAAATTGCTCAAAATGAGGCATATGCTATTTTATAAACCTAGAACTTATTAGCTAGGAGAATCAATATCACAGGGAAAATATAGATATAAAGCACGTGAATATCTTAAGTAAATTCTATTCTATAATAGTATTTTAGAATAGAATTAAAAAATACAATATTTCAAAATAAAATGAATAATTTGAAAAAAAAGATTGTGATTTATACTTTTCATTAATTAATTATGAATTTTTTGTTTAGTTTGTATATGGTTTTTTAATGCTAGAAAATTTAAAATAGATAATATAGTATTCTCAATATTATTTTTAAGAAAGCAGTGAAGGCGTTCAAGTTTCATATAACCATCTTGAGAATGCGTTATTTATCAGTATAAGAAAATATTTCCTCAAAGTTAGACTTAATAATGATTAATCAGTAACGATTGTATAAGAATTAAAATGATAAACAAACATAAGATCAGATCAGTAATCCCGTTTGTCATTTGGATTTCCATAATGAATTTTATTATAGTATTTTTCAAATACTAGCCACCCTTGACCAACAGTTAGTTCATCTGTTTTTATGCGGTTACGGTGAATTCATATATACAAGTTAGTTTGACCGACAAAATATTTTTCAAGCTTTGCATTTGGATTAGATAGGCTAGCTTGGAAAAAATACATATATTTCAGTTTTGATGTAGAGGAAAATGTTGTACTTTTAACTAATTTTTACTATTGACTTTTTATCATTGCTATTTATACATTCACAATTCTGTTGAAATATTGGTCATAACTGTGTTTAGTTTTGCAGTTATCACATAATTTAAAACACTAAAATTTTCAGTAGTAGAATATAGTAGAATTTTTTGCACGAGACCAAAGCTGACATGCTAAAATGCTGGAATTCAAAAAAAAAAAAAAAAAAAAAAAATTGCGCAAAACCGAAATAGCTTTTGAAATATTCACAAAAAGTAATAAAATTATCACAGTTGATTTGCATCGCCAATTTTTTTGAGGGACCGTATATTTATTTGTATTTATGGATCTGATCTTCGTGAAGCACGAGCTTTATATGCCGTTATAATATCGCAGTTAGTTAAATATTTAATTTATTTTTAGATTAGACGGTTTAAAATGAACATAAATTTTTTTTTTTTTCTTTAAAAAAAAGTTTTTTTTTTTTTTTTCACTTAGGCGATATAAAAATTTGATTGCAAACAAATTGATTATAGGAATATTCAGTTAATTTTCACTCTTTACCGACGCTCATCTGCTAGTAAATGAAATACAGATCCAAGGAAAATGCATATAATTTCTTGTCATTTAGTAAATTAATTTATGCCAATATAAGGAAATTAATTACACGTATTATTTATATCCTGAATGGCTTAAGGTTGAACACTTTTTCACGAATATTTTTAATTTAGTGAAGGATGTTTTCAAAATATCCGTAGGATGATTCCCTCAAAGTTACGAAATATTCTTCTCTTTGCAGTTGCTTTTATGAAAACACACAGTTTCGAACTTCTAGTGCGATAAATTGTAGCATGATAATGTGCCAGGCTCAGTTCATTTGTATTTGTTCATCTGGATTGCATTAGCCATTGCATAACAAAAAGAATGTCCGTGACTCTGACTTTTTATGTTTCTATTTTTTTCCCCTTTTTCTTTTCATTTAATGAGTGGTTTTCGTACGCCTCATTATGCTGTTTATAGATAGCATATCAGCAAACAAATATTAACATATTAAAATCGAACTTAAATAGATAATGCAGTCTATCATGAATTTTCAACTAACTCTCGATTCTAAACTCCAAAACTTTTCTGTATTCTACCAAAATATACTTCCGTTAAGTTTCTTCTTTTAGATCATATTATTCATTATATTTTTTAAGTCTCATCTGTTCAACTGATTGAATCTAAAATTCGATTAAGAATAGTTTAGGTGTGATAAGTACAAACTGTATTTACCTTCCTACTGTGTTGCTTTTGTTTGTAACCACGTTTCAGTGCCTAAGAGTAGAAAGATTGAGAGGTGCTCCTTCTAATAGAACTGGAATACACAAGTTTTATGTATATAAAATTTGTATATATGTACAACATTTCATCAATCAAGCCTTTTCATTTATTATGCTCGCATTGATTTAAGTGGCAAGATAGACTTCTTTTAGAAGATTTAATCCAGAATATCGTGCAAATTAATAATTTTGATGTAAAAAATATATAACTAATTTCGTCCATCTTATTCGTTCCGTTTTTGAGTTAACATGCTCTCAGACAGTTGAATATAATTTCAAATATGCTTTTATATTTCAACCCGAAATTACCTATAATTTAAAGATTCACTGAAATCTAGTGATCAATTTATTTGAAGACTGCAGCTCTTTGCACTGTTCATTCGTATACAGACAAGTAAAAAATCCTCCAGTCCGTTTAAGCAATTTCCATCGACACTAAATTTGTGAAGATGCGATAATAAATAACAAAGCTACACAGATTTTTTTTTTTTTTTTGACGATAGTATATCTTTGATGGGGAGGTGATGGATCTTTGATGATTTGTTATTAAAATAAATATAAATGAGAAAATGGTTTTTAATCATACAAAAAATAAAATAATTATATTTGATTAAAACTCATTTTTTTATAGATGAGAACAAGCTATTTTTCAAGATTATATAGCTTTAGCATGTTTTTAATTTCCACTGGCTATTCGTTCAACACTGGAAGCTTAATCTTTCCATGTTGAGAACATAGATTTTTCTATCAAACTACTTCCGATTCAAAATTCAGAGCCCTATAACGAGAACATTCTTTGCTTATATCTCAATATCTAAATATTGAATCAATTTTTCACATTTTACTGCCATCTTAGCAACTTTACGATCAGTTTTTCTTTCCAAATTGCAAGAGTCTCCCTAGTTTTTTTTTCTCATTTTTTTCTTACCTGATATCGCTGTTTGTTCCATTACTACTTTTTAAAAACAATGCAGGATTAAACCTGTAATATTTAGATATTCAGACGATTATTAGCTAAGGGACGAAAAATTCCGTTTCTCGAAAAAGGTAAACAAACCAGAAAGTCATTCATGAGTGTTACGTACCACAAATAATGCGTGTACAGCTAGAATTTACAAATAATATTGTTTTAAACTCTTTTGGTGTTAATTAAAGCTCTACTCTTCCTTTTTTTGTAACTATTTCACCGTCAAGTGCAATATAAATACTTACTGACGTCACAATTTTCATTAAATATTTCAACAGTACTGTAAAAAAAACCTTAAATGTCATGGATCAGGTGACTCGCTATCTACCAACCATAAAACGAATAAAATTTTACATATAATGAATACAAAAAAAATTTTATATA